>BQNB010002962.1:0-119125 GCA_026074375.1 Tanacetum coccineum
ATATATATAATAAGTGTTTAGAACTTGAAGTTGAGCTTGTCAAAAAGAATGATGTATATATTAAACTTTCAAAACGGTTTTCAAACCTTGAACAACTTTGCATTTCTCTTGAAGTTGCTATGCAACTAAATCAAGAAATTTTTCAAAAAGATAAATCATGTGATAATCAAAATGATCTTGAATTTCAAGTATATTTTGAGAAAAATGTTTTGAAAGCTCAACTACAAGCTAAAGACATTACGATCAGTAATTTGAAGAAACAAATACACTCTTTGAATGCAAAAAGTAAGTAAACCACTATGAAAAAGGATATTGATGAGAATGAAACAATAAACATAGAATTGGAACACAGCGTGGCTAAATAACTTAGAGATAATGAGTAGTTACATATAGAAAGAGAGCATTTTAAAAAGACTTACAAAGAGCTTTATGATTCTATTAAAAAGATATGTGTTCAAACCAAAGACCAATGTGACTCTCTAATAGCATAACTAAATCAAAAGTCTGTTGAAAATGCTGATTTGAATGCTCAAATCCTGGAAAAGGTTTTTGCAGTTACAACATTAAAAAATGAATTAAGGAAATTAAAAGGAAAAAAGTGCTTGAAAATGTTGCCCCAATTCCTAATCCCAATGTGATTGCCCTCAAAATGTTCAAGCTTGATTTAGAACCTTTAGCTCCTAAAGTATTGAAAATAGGGATGCTCACATAGACTATATTAAGCACTCTCGGGAACATGTTGACATACTTAGGGAAATAGTCAAAAATGCCAGAGCACTAAGTCCTCTAGATAGTAACTTAGACTCTGCCTATAAGTATGTTCAACAACTTCAAGAGGTTCTAGTTTATGTTAAAGACACATGCCCCCGTCTAACAAAACCTAGTGAGAAATTGGTTTCTGTTACCATTGAATAGAAATAAAAAAGTTAGGTTTGCCAAACCTGCCACATCGTCGAGCAATACTAAAAAACAAGTAGATTCACATAAAACACAAGATTCTAACAAATGCGTGTTGCCTTCTACAGGAATGAACAGTTCTACTGAAGCTAGCGGATCAAAGCCTGGGAGCAATACAAAGAAAGATAGGATCCCGCAGACTTTCAGTAGTAACAAGAAGAAAAATAAAGTAGAAGATCATTCTAAGATTGCTAAGTCTAGTTTGAATAAAAAGAATTGTGTTATTGAACCTATGTGTAATGTGAATATTAAGCATACAATGTTAAATGCAAATTCTAAATTAATTTATGTTAAATGTAATCAATGTATGTTTGATGCAAATGATGATGTGTGTTTTCTTGAATTTGTTAATGATGTAAATGTATGTTCTAAATCTAAGACTGTTAAGAGGAACAAAAAGAAGAATATTTGGAAGCCAACTGGGAAAGTGTTTACTGATATTAGATATAAGTGGAAACCTATGGGATGGACCTTCATAATAGTTGGAAATGCATATAACAATGATTGATAACACGCAACGGAATAATAAAGAACACAATCATTGTTTCATGAACAAGGTTTCTTTTATTCTACTAATAAATATTCGGACTTTTAATCATGTGACTATCGCTATTAAATAACTAACTATTACACAAACTAATAAGCTAACTATTAGACTCTCATTGGAGAGATCTAACTATGATGGATACCTCTAACCTAGACGCCTACCCTCTTTATATAATAGAGGGAGTAGGGTTTACAAGACAAGATAAGATCAATCTTATTTAACCAGTCTTCAATCATCATAAATACTATTTGACTTATTTAACCAGTCTTCAATCATCATAAATACTATTTGACCAGTCTTCAATCAGTATTAATGTTGATCTTTATCTTTTAGTTGAGCATTAAATACTGTTTGACTAATCTTCAATCAGTATTAATGTTATTCCAGCTTTGTCTTGTAGGTCCTCCATCTTTAATATGTTTTGTCATAATCAACTCAAAGTATAATTCCCACAATTTCCCCTAGTTGATAATGACCAAAACCAATAAGCACAAGCCTTCCCCTGTAGCTAATATAGAATGATAGAACTTCCCCTGAATCCATGCTCTCATTCCCCTTTTTGTCATAATCATTAGGAAGTGCTGTAGATGGTGAAGTATATGAACAATAGTTCCCCTTAAATGTATATTTAACCATCTCTGAATCTCGATCAGTAGCATAGATCATCTCTTCCTTATGTTCGACATGACATTGCTTATTAATATATTATGTAATATAATGTCTTTGGATAATTCTTTGTAGTCGTTATTTGCATGCTATAAATGCAATGGCCGATAGTCCTCAGTGAGACTCCGTCGCATCAACGGACCAAGTATAACATAGATCCAATGTCAAAGGGTTGTATCGTATATACTCCGACTATTTTTGTAAAGGAGCGTGTAAACTTTTCAATTCAAGAATTATATAATGCACTAAACTGTCAAAAACGATCAATACACATCATCATTGTTCGAGATCCAACGGTCAATAAGTGTGTGACATCCGAATGGCCAACAGCTAGCAGTACAACCTAGTTATATTCCGGACTTAACTAGCAGACTTAAAAATACCTCGGATGACAAAGGCAGTATTAAAATTTAAAACCAGCAGTATTAACCGTATTATGAGCAGCACTAATAATTTACCCCAAGCAGTAGTAACTGCCATTAGCAGTATTAACAAAAAGCCGCCAGTATTAAGTCACATCTTCAAGCAGTGTTTAAATCGTAATAGGAGTACTAAGTTCTGTAAGCAAGTACTCAATCATGATACCTGCTTATTGTAAGCGGGACGACAACAAATATGATGACTAGTTTGGGTTCATAGATAACCTATGAGTACAAATCGTTCTCAACCAAGGAACCTTGTTACCTGCTGTTGATCCATCTTTTGCTGCTTCTATATAGTTTTGGGGTTTCTTCTCAAAACCTACGTTTTTAATTTTTTAAACCACACCATTTTAATACCAAATCAGAAAATAAACACGACATGAAAACCTTGATCGAACCCTAGATATCGAGAGCAACCCGCTCTGATACCACTTGTTAAGATCGATTAAGCCCATCTAGGATAATAACAATGATTGATAACACGCAACGGAATAATAAAGAACACAATCATTGTTATGAACAAGGTTTTCTTTATTCATACTAATAAACTATTCGACTTTAATCAGTCGACTATGCTATCTAGATAACTAACTATTACACAAACTAATAAGCTAACTATTAGACTCTCATTGGAGAGATCTAACTATGATGGATACCTCTAACCTAGACGCCTACCCTCTTTATATAATAGAGGGAGTAGGGTTTACAAGACAAGATAAGATCAATCTTATTTAACCAGTCTTCAATCATCATAAATACTATTTGACTTATTTAACCAGTCTTCAATCATCATAAATACTATTTGACCAGTCTTCAATCAGTATTAATGTTGATCTTTATCTTTTAGTTGAGCATTAAATACTGTTTGACTAATCTTCAATCAGTATTAATGTTATTCCAGCTTTGTCTTGTAGGTCCTCCATCTTTAATATGTTTTGTCATAATCAACTCAAAGTATAATTCCCAACAGGATGGACCTTCATAATAGTTGGAAATGCATAGCCTTTAACTAGGATCACCTGCACTAAAGTAGAACCTCTTAAGGCAACCACTTCAAAATCAGTAAATACTCCTAATACATAGATTAAGATATACTGTAGGAAAACCAAAGTTGCAAAACCGATAGATTTGAGCAGTGGACTTAGTATCTTAGGATCTAGGCCATCTAACATCTCATAACCCAACAAAAATTAAGGATCCATTGTTTCAAACTCTTTATCTACTTCTCTTGTTAATTTCAGGTTGTCCAAATTGTTCTCTAGTATTTGGACTCCGGATGCTCCAAGCATATGACTGGAAATCGCTTTCAGCTCATCAACTTTGTTCAAAAATTTCTAGGTACTATCAGATTCTGAAATGATCAGATTGCAAAGATAATGGGCTATGGAGACTATCAGATGGGAAAAGTTATGATTTCTCAGGTTTACTATGTGGAAGGGTTAGGTCACAACTTTTTTTCCATTGGCCAATTTTATGATTCTGATCTTGAGGCCGCTTTTCTTGTTATCCCAAAACTTAATCCATATCACAACTAATAAGCATACCAAATAAGCACTTATGAACCAAATTAAGAAAGAAGAAAAGAAAGAAAAGTAGAAAGAAGAAAGAGAGAATATTAGATTGAGAGAAAAGAGGTGGAGTGGTGGATGATTACACGCGCATACAAATGGAAACCAACACCCTCTCCATGTGTGAAGAGTGTCCTATTTATACCCTAAGCCAGCATGTATGGCGTGTGCTTTCACTAATAGGCCGGGCTTGGCTTATCTTGGACATTGAGCCAAAACATGGACAATATTAGCTTAAAGTCCAAGCTCGTTAATCCCGACTAGCCTATTACATAACAACACTAATTACGACTATAACGACCTATAACATTCTTGTTCGACTTATATAAAAATAAGGCTAACAATCTCACCCAATGTTGAGGTCTTCTTTGATCTCCCCAACGTTGACGTTCTTGATGGAGGTTATCTTGATTTGACTTTATCTTCCCTAATGTTGAAGATATGCCATTTGATCTTTGCCTTATTTGGTCTTGTCTTTTTCTTTTCTTGTTTGTTATGCCTTTGTTCATTCATGCTTAAGACGACCGATGACATTCTTTCGGTGTCATTTATGTGATCTTGATCTTGAGCCTTCATCTTTTGACTTTGAGTTCTTGAGATCTTTCATCTTGCATCATCTCCTTGACTTGAATCATCTTGATTTGACTTTCTTGATCAACTTGTACTCTTGTACGACATTACTCATACTTATTGTATTCTTGTTTGACTTATATGAACATAAGGCTAACCATCTCCTTAAAATACGATTCTTGATTTGACTTTGAAGATCTTTGAGGAAGTTTAGTATCAACAATCTTGATGCTGAATGATTGACTTTGAAAGCTTGAGTATGAGCATGTGGTAATGAATCCGACTTTGCTGGAATGGGGCTGCAACACCGACGTTTGTACCTGCATTTGAATGTTAGTAATAAACAGCAGATATGGACGAAATGTCTTTGTCATTCGTCGATTTTAGGTTGCGATAACCACCGGTTCCCCATTTTATAGTATAAATACTATACATGTGATCAGGTAGATTCAAAGAATCTCCTTGACAGGGTTTCCAGCTCAAAGCGTAGGATCTTCTAACACAGATGCATTAGATTCACCATGCTTGCTTGTTCTCATTACCGAAATATACAAGCAGACAACATGGTAAGAGTGAATCAGATAGTTACTATCTTTCTAATTAAGTCATCAATTCATTTACTGGACCAAAATTTGATATCCAGTTATCACAAGTTTGATTAATATAGAATCTTGCAAGTCACCTACCAAGTGCTTGTTTGATGTTGGCTCAAGCAGGATTTCCATCTTCACTGTGAATACTTAAGTATTACTCGGATATTCTAGAAACAACTCAAGGATAATGCGTAGGACTCTTTGTTTCAACTTGTGAACTTTATGGTGTTCAACAAGTGTATTTTGACATTGTGTCCTAATGAGATTTATAATTTGGTCTCTCTTGGCTCTAGACTTGATTTGTGTACTTTAGTTTTAGTAATCGGAGGCTGGAGTAGACTGCCACCTATTCAATATCAACAATCTCGGAGTGAGATGTCAATAGATAACGTGTGTATCTTCGTGATAAATGAGACAAGTTTCTTTTGAGAGAAACTCGAATGGCTAGGAAGGGTTGTGCATTGCATCACTAGGTCTATGACATCTTTCTTCAATACCAACAATCATCTTTGTGATTTTGGTAGATTATGTATTGACCCGGTTTTTGCCTAAGTTGTGTGGAGGGCTGCTTTGTTTTCACCCTTTATCTATACATTTCTTTTTAATTCTTCAACCCCTTTAATGCTTACCAAGACGTCATTACTAACACCTTGTTTTGATTTTTCCCTTATTCCCATTCATCTCCAATCATACCTAAGAACTTCTAATTCTATCTATGGAATGTCCATGGGTAGATCCCTCCGGTTCTTGTTGGATCATAGGACTTATACCTAACCTTAACTACCTTATGACTTCATCGACGTCGTGAGATTAATTGGTTGTTGGGTATTGAGATCGAACCATAAAAAACCTTTTTCTGACATTTTGAAATACTCTCCCTACACATGTGCATCGAGATTCGAAATTGTTTTACACATGAAGGAAAGAGTTGCACTTAGAGTCTTAAAGATCACATTCTTCTATATCACATTTTAATCACATTTTCTCCCCTTATTTGAAATACCAATTGATTAAAATTTATGACATGAAAAATTCCATGGGGAGAAAAATTATACCACGATATTGCATGAATTCTGTTTCTGATAGCTCCCCTTCAACAGTATATGTGGGATACCAATATTTATTAAAACTTGACATTGGAATGAAAAATTGATATGACACCACAAGATGTTGAAGACGGAGTGAGATGCCTTAGTGAACAATGTATATTATTAATTTACATTATAATTTCCACATTTTAATTTCACAAAATGTTTTTGGATACATAAAAATTGACATTTATGAGATGTACCCAAAATTACATTATAAGACTTTTGTACCAATTGTTAAATATATTGAGGAAGGGTGTGTTGAACACACAATTTTAACAAATACCACTTTTTACGGAAAGAGACCACAAATTATATTGTAGACAATTTGACATTGAAAGTTTTTTTTGAAAATTGTGTTCAACGGTTTTAAAAACCATGGTAGAAGACTTCTCTTCTATTTAAAGAGTAATCGCACTGAAACGTACACTCCCCTATTACATTCGGGTCCGAGTTATGCACTGATATGTACATAAGTCATAGAGAAAAATTTAGAAATGACATGTTTTGAAACGTTTGAACTCTTGCTCGAACTTCATTTACACACCCGTGTCAATGTTAATCGACATTTCTAGGTACGTAAATGTTATCGAATCCAAGAGACATGTCGAGAAGATTCTTTTTGGTATTTTTGAAATTTTTTGATTTTATATTTTTGTATTTTCTTTTTTCAAAAATATTTATAAATCAATATAAAGAGAAAAAAAAATATATTTACAAGTCAAAGTTTCCATCAACAGTGACAGATGTTGCTAGATTTAAAGTAGATGAAGTTGAATCAGGTTGTTGTTGACGTTTATCGGATGCATCAGCAGTAGTAACAGCGGAAGACTTTAAAACAACTTGATTTTCTCCATTGAGATATTCGTCGAACAAAGGACCGAATAGACTTTCCAACTCTGGCATTAACGTCATGACTATCATATTTGATGTAGGAACTTCTGTTGATATTGTGGAGCGAGGCTTGAACCGTTTTGTTCAAACGTCATTTTTCTGATCAGTTTTGAATCCACTTCAACACTGGTTTCTGTGATATCAGCTTTTTCAGCAACCATACTCTGAGATTATCTGGCTTGACATTGTTAGATGTACTTGCGCTTAAATTAAAACCTTGTTCCTTCTGAACATTGATTAATGTACCTGCACTTAAATCCAGAGTTTGTTTGCTTTCATAAATATTAGGGATATCTATATTTGAACCATGTGTGGGTTCACTATCATCCTTGCTTGTACAAGAGTCAAATAACTTTCCTATAGGAATCCACCTAAGACCAACAGATTTGAAAATTCTACTCGTGGGTTTCCACCTAAGATCAGATCAACGAGATATTTTCTCATACACAACGGAAGTCTTATTAGGAGAAAACTTATGTCTTGTAAAGATCTGCCTACCAGGTTTCTGAGTATGACTCTTTTGATCTACGAGTTTGTTACTGTTTTTGGTCTTATGGGATTGAATCTCAGCACGTGAATTCACTTCCTTCAGGAGTTTTGTTATACAAGCATCATGATTTGCATTAAAGACACACTTATGACATGTAGAACAAACAAAGTGTTTGGAATCAGAGAAAGAACTAGAACTCTTAGAATGATTTGCTTTGGGCACAACCATTATCATTACGCAACTACTCTTAGATACAATCAAACTCCTAGTTGAGTGATTAATGCTCCTAGGTTTTGGTTTGCTACCATCAGCAGTGCTTTGAAATCTAGCAGAAGGTATCACACTAGTTTTTGAGTTCCTATATCTTTCTTGTGTCTTTTCCTAGCTTCATCTAGATAGTGATTATGAACCATGTCATTTGAACTAAATCTTGGCATGTTCTTAGAACTATTCCTAGATGAGCTAGATGCAATCATGGCTTTGGGTTTAAAAGCTCCCTCTCAGAAATTGATTCACTTGTTATGATGACATTGTTGAGCATTCTTTTTACCAATTGTACCACTTATAAACATTAAATATTGTATCAATTGTTAAATATATTGAAAAAGAAAGTGTTGAACATACAATTTTAACAAATACCACTTTTTAGGGAAAGTTACCACAAATTATATTGTAGACAATTTGACATTGAAAGTTCTTTTTGAAAATTGTGTTCAACGGTTTTAAAAACCATGATAGAAGACTTTTCTTCTATTTAAAGAGTAAGCTCACTGAAATGTACACTTCCCTATTACATTCGGGTCCGAGTTATGCACTGAAATGTACATAAGTCATTAAGAAAATTTAGAAATGACATGTTTTGAAACGTTTGAACTCTTGCTCAAACTTCATTTACACACCCGTGTCAATGTTAATCGACATTTCTAGGTACGTAAATGTTATCGATTCCAAGAGACATGTCGAGAAGATTCTTTCTGGGCCGCTCTGAGTGTGGCGTAATTTTTTGTTTTATTTATTTGTTTTTATAGGTTTTATATTTTTCTATTTTGTTTTTGTTGGTTTTATATTTTTGAATTTCTTTTTTCAAAAATATTTAGAATCAAAATAAAAAGAAAAGAAAAATATTTAAAGTCGGAATTTTCCATCAGCAGTGACACGTTGTTAGCTAGAGATGAAGTAGATGAAGTTGAATCTCGGTTGTTGTTTGATCGTTTATCGGATGCATCAGCAGTAGTAACAGCGGAAGACTTTGAAACAACTAGATTTTATCCATTAAAATATTCGTCAAACAAAGGACCGAATAGACTTTCCAACTCTGGCATTAACGTCATGACTATCATATTTGATGTAGGAACTTCTGTTGACATGGTGGAGCGAGACTTGAACCGTTGTATTCAAACGTTATTATTCTGTTTCATCATTTGTGAATCCACTGTGACACTGGTTTTTGAGATATCAGCTTTTTCAGCAAGCACACTCTAAGATTTTCCTGCTTGACATTATATGATGTACCTGCACTTAAATCAATTCTTTGTTTCTTCTGATCATTAAGTGATGTACCTGCACTTAAATCCAAAGTTTGTTTGCATTTATGATTTTAGAGATATCTACATTGGAGCCATGTAAGGATTCACTGTCAGCCTTGCTCATTGCAGATTGAGGAGTTATCTTTCCCGTTGAATTCCACCTAAAAAACAGTTGAAATTGTTAAATTACGGAAAGTATCGATCAATTCAATATAAGTTGTCATAGCTTATAGTAATTTAGTAATGTTACTGTAGTAAAGCTAACGGGCAAAGATAACATTGTAAGCCCATAACACAAGCACAACCGGCTGGTTTATGCTAGGCATATATAAACCCTCTCCACATATGGAGAGGGTACCTTGGTTGTTCATTTCTTACATTTCACTTAAGCTAATATTATCCTTTTTCTTTCTCTCTCTAAGTGTTCATCCAACCATCTCTTTCCCTCTCTAAACCCTAAGTGAACTTCCCATTTGATGTGTTAAGATATTATACAATTGGTATCAAGAGCCATGGGGTGTTGTGAAGGTTTTGTGTGCGTTTGTTACTCATTTTTATTCATGTAGTTTGGTTCGAATCCATCAAAAAGTTTTCACTTTTTAAGGGTTTAAAAACCATAAAGCTTTTAACTTTCTTTCTTATTTATCTTAGTTTAGACTAGAAGTACAAGAAAATCTTTCAAAAACCATAAAAATATCATATTTTTGAGTCTTTTTGGTTAAAAAGAGGGTTTTGTACCAAGAATCTTGATTTAATTTTTCGTGTCTAAAACGTTAAAAGTTTTATGTTTTTTAAGGTTCTTAATAGTCCTTAGATAGGTAGAAGTATAAGAAAATTTGGGGTAAAAACGTCAAAAGTGTGTCTTTTTAGAATTTTGACTTTGAGTTAGATGTTTCTTTGGGCGAATTATACGTATATTTCGTAAGGTGATTTATACGTCGTTTTTTTTCTCTCAAAGGCGATTTATACATTCTGTGTATCAAAGGCGATTTATACACTTGTGTATCAAAGGCGATTTATACAATCATTTGTGTGAAGGCGATTTATACATTATGTGTATCAAAGGCGATTTATACAATCCCTTGTGTGAAGGCGATTTATACATTCTGTGTAACAAAGGCGATTTATACAATCATTTTTGTGAAGGTGATTTATACGTGTTATCTTCCACAGGCGATTTATACATATTCCTTTAGGTGAGTTATACGGTTTGCTTGGATGATTTATACGCTTTACTAAGGAGAACTATACACGTTTATTAGGTGAATTATACGGTTGTTCTTTGATTTGTAAAATCATGTGATAACTTAATTTCTCGGTTTTATCAAGAATTGTAAAATCCTATGTATTCTGACAGACTCAACTTCATTAATCAAAACTCACTTTAACACAACAACCTCCAATCACTGTTCGATCAGTTTAATCTTATCACATTAAAATGGATTCAATTATCTCACTTGGTCAAAAGAATACTCTTGCTGAGTACATGATACTCTCTGGTGCTGACAATCGTCCACCTATGTTGGACAAGGACCTGTATGATTCTTGGAAAAGTAGAATGGATTTGTACATGCAAAATAAAGAACACAGAAGAATGATACTTGAATTAGTTAAACATGGTCCTCTCATTTGGCCTATGGTTGAAGAGAACGGTGTAATCAGAACAAAGAAATATGTTGAATTATCTGCTGCTAAGAAAATTCAAGCTGATTGTGATATGAAAGCTACCAATATCATTCTTCAAGGTCTTTCTGCTGATATCTATTCACTTGTGAATCATCATAGAGTTGCTAAAGATTTATAGGAGAGAGTTCAATTATTTTTTATTTTTTTTTTTTTTTTTTTTTTTTTTTTTTTTTTTTTTTTTTTTTTTTTTTTTTTAATGCAGGTACATCTTGATAAGCAGGAAAGAGAGTGCAAGTTGTATGATGCATTTGATAAGTTTACTCACATCAAGGGGGAATCACTTCATACGTATTACTTGAGATTTACTCAACTGATTAACGATATGAACATCTACAAAATGAAAATGGAGCAATTTCAAGTTAATACTAAGTTCTTAAGCAGTCTTTCACCTGAATGGAGTAAGTTTGTGACTGATGTCAAGCTTGTTAAAGATTTGCATACCTCTAACTTTGATCAGCTTCATGCATATCTTGAACAACATGAACTCCATGCAAATGAAGTATGTCTTATACGTAAACGAAATCAAGATCCACTTGCAATCGTTGCGAATCAGTAGATGACACCACCTCACTACAATAATTATCAGTCTTCTTACAACAATCCTCAAATTCAACAACAGTTTTCACCATCACAATATGGATCATTTTGTAACACCCGTTGCCCGTTAAGGTATTATTTTATAGTATAAATAATAATAGTTAATTATAAGAATATGCGTTTTATATGTAAATGGTAAAATTATAAGTTAGAAATAAATAAGTGTAAAGTTATCTAAATATAAATGCCTAAAGTAAGGGGAATAGAACTTGAGGGACTAGGATTGTCAATGGAACAAACTTAATTATGTAAATATCACAATTATGAAATATCTGGCATTCCAGAAAAATCTCTATGTGTGTGTGTGTGTGTTCCCAACCCCCATGTGTTTTACTATGACGACATAAACAAGAGGAAGAAGAAAAATTAGGGTTTTCATCAATATTGTAAATTGCTAAGGAGGAAGGAAAATTAAGCTATTGGAACCTTTAATTGCTATCCCCACATTCAAGTAAGTAATTTCTCAATTTGTGAATTAGGGTTCATGTTACTAAAATGGGTAAAGTGATTGAGAGTTAATAATTTATGATTCTAAACATTAATTAAATGTTATTAGGGTAAATATATAAGTAGGAAGCCAAGAAGAAAGCAAGTCTTGTGTCCAAGTAGGAATTAGAGACTCAATTGAGGTAAGTATCTTGACTAAACTTTCAATTGATATCATAATGTTAATTATGATGCTTGTAATGTAATGTACAAGGAGTTGTGAATGTTTGTTTAGCTTGGATCCAATGCTAGAATGTGAATGTTAGCATAATTATTATGCTTGTTTTAAAGGTATGTTTGAATGTTATGATTATACTCCTTGTAGTGTCATGGTTAGTTTAATTTCTAGCTATGACATGTTAAAAGTAGTTTATGTCAAATACTTACTAAGCTTTTGCTTATAGTTTTAGTGGATGAATGTTTTTGTAGGTACAAGTGGTGTAGAAAAAGGTAAAGAGAAGGAATAGCTATGACTTAGATGGTGAGTAAGTGAAGGACCTCTCTTTTGGATCAAGGAATTATAAACGTTGAAGCCCCCAAGAGTCAATCTTCTATTTTGGTATAATTTTGTTACTTTTGGGTCTTTTGTGTTCTTTTGATGTTAAATCATCCTAGTTCATGTGTTTGAATTAATATTATGATGGGTCATGTGTAAATGATATAATGGTTAAGAATGTTTATTAGTAATGTGTTAAATGATGTTTGGGTTAAATGAAATATGACCCATTAACTTGTTAATGAAGTGGTTTATGTTGGTGCACTTATAGCCGAAGTATATTGTGTCAAAAGTACAAGTTTTAAAATCATTTGGGGTCTGTTACAGAAGGTTGGGCTTTTGTGTGTTTGAGTTTCTGCAGAATCATACAGGTTCTGCAGGTATGCACTAAGGACCAATACGATATCCAATAATGTATACGGCGTATTGGGCAATACGGTCATTGATACGGAGTATAAGAGTCCGAATGTAATACGACGTATTCAAATTAATGAATACGGCGTATTCATACTTTGACCTATACATGGTGCTCGTATCTATGGATACGGAGTATCCATAATTTTTTTATACGGAGTATCCGTTTTCTAAGTCAATACGGCGTATTCAGCTAATGAATACATCGTATTGGAAATAGTTCGCAGAAGGTCTATATCTTTTTCGTGCCTTAAGTTTTCACATTGGGGTTGTGATATATGTTCTTTATAAATGTAATTGACTTTAAGCTTGTGTTTGCTGCTGTTTCCAAATTGTGTCTTAAATTTTATATAGTTTGTTTGTAAGGTCAATTTATAAGAAATTTTTTGAAATTTTTCTTGAATCGTTTAAGGGGCGTTTTAATTGGTATCAGAGATCATTATATGCTTGTTTTGATTTGGAAAGCTCAGCATCAAGATTCAAACACTTTTCACATGATTCACACTCTTGCATTTTCATATTCACAGAATCATTATTCAAAGACGTAGAATTCATCATAGTTAACAGTACATCTTGAGACATCATTTTCCAAAAGAATTTCTTTCTTAGCAATTTCTAAACATTTTTTATCAACTGAAGACTGTTGAACAGCCACTTCCATTTGGTCAAAAACTGTTTGTACTTCTGTTATTTCATTTAGAAGATCTTTATTAAACACACTGAAGATGTCTTTTAAAGATTTTAGAAATGGAATAATTTCATTGTTAAAAACAATTTTTGTATGCTCAAACCCCCATTCACCTTCTTCAAGAACATTAGGTGTTTTCCTCTTCTTCACCACTGAGTCAAACTGGGTGAGGTGGAATTTAAGTTTTTTAAGGCTTGCATTCACCAAACTCACCTTAGGTAGTTCATTGGGAACATCCACTATGACAGGTGGTGTAGGAGGTTCCATGGTTAGATTGAGTATATGAAACCAAAAGGCTTGTTCAGCCGATAATTATTGTTGTGGAGAAAAACGTTTTCTAAAATCTTCAGTTAGGCTATTTAATTTTTCATAATCGATAGGTTTATGAGAAATTTTCTTTGTAATAACTTCAGGATCCTTTACTTTTTCAAACATTTTTTATCGACTCTCTTCTTCCAAAATCAATGTTTCTTCATCATTAATCACAGGCATAGCAACATGTGTATTAGACATTACAGCACCATCATACAAGGTTGGTTTTATCCGTTGGGCTTTCTTAAGATAAAATAGATTTTGATAACCTAGAGCTTGTTTGTGTGTATTATCATAAAACGCTTATGGCTTAGTTAACATGTGCACTGTTTAAGCAGATTGACCCACTTTACAAATAATATTATTAAGTTCCTTAATCTTATTTTCTAAATCAGTTTCATTTTCCATATATTTGTTTTCTTTTTCTTTGGATTCATTTTTGAAAACTATAAAAGTTTTGAATAAAGATTCTTTTTCTTTGATTTGTTTAGAAATATTTTGCTCAAGTGAGTCAATTTATTCTTTGAGTGCAAGTTTCTCTCTAATCATATCATCCATTTGAGAATCAATCATTTTTTCACGACTGCTTAAATCAATATTAAGACGTTGTTCAAAAGTGACCCTTTCCTTATATCTCTCAAGCTCAGTGGTTATTGATTCATTATTCTGTTCCTTATTAGCCTTTTCCTAATTATTTACATGATTAATCATTTGTTCAGACATTTGTTTAATCACAGATAAAATCATTAAATCTTGTTGTGCCTGTAAATTAGTATCTTGAACAGTTGCCTATTTTGTTTCTTGCAAATATTGAGAATATGGAATGATATTGCTATCACTAGATATCTCATTATCTGTAAAATCCATAACTGGTGAGTGTTTAAAATCCTACAATGCATGCACACTTTGATTATCCATATCATTCAGATAGGTTTCAGAATTAGGTACCTCTGAGATGATGTCAGAACCACAGTTGGAAATGTTGGCCATAAGAACCGCTTGTGCAGTCAAGAGATCATCATAGTCAAAATCATAAGTATCAAGATCCTCAGTCTAGAAAGCAGCATTGTGAGGAATGAGTGTCTGAGCTTGACCTGCTAGAATTCTTGGATCTATAAGAAATGCGAGTTGCTCCTCATCTAATATTTGTCCAGCTTCCTGAGCTTCTGCTATCATTGCTTTCTCCTTATACCATGCTGCATTCCTTGGTCGCTTAGGCTGAGTGCATTGCCTAGCCATATATCCTTCACCTTGGAATTTGTAGCATTTAACAACTCTTACATGTCCACTTGTAGTATTTCCCCTTGAACTAGTAGCATTGCTCTTATAAGTAGTACCAGAATAATTTTGCCCTTTTCTCCCCTGAACTTGTTGCACTGTAACCCTGCCATCTTGAATAATGGCTTGGTTTCTTGGATTAGAGGAAGTTATGAGTTGATTATTGGTAGAAGGGAACATTGAAGAAGCTACATATGTTAGAAAAGCCATTGCTTTATTGAGACAAGCAATCAGATCATCTCCAGGAGAAAACACAGGAACAGCAAAACCTGAGTTTACAAATGGTGACTCAGTCATAAGTTGTGTAGGAGCTTGAGGTGATTGATAAGCAACTTATGGAATTACTTATAAAACAGTTGAGGTTTAATGATTCATTTGAGACTGAAATGTATGTGATGGTGGAATGGATGAATAATTAAATTGAGTTTGTAATGGATAATGAGATGAATAATGTTGATTGGGTTAATTGATCCATGTTGTGATGGTGGAAACTGTTGTTGAAGTTGAGGATTGTTATAAGAAGACTGATAAGTGTTGAAGTGAGGTGGTGTCATCTGCTAATTTGCAACGAATGCAAGTGGATCTTGATTACGTTCACGCATAATACGGACTTCATTTGCATGGAGTTCGTGTTGTTTAAGATATGCATGAAGTTGATCAAAGTTAGAGGTATGTAATTCTTTAACAAGTTTGACATTAGTCACAAACTTACTCCATTCAGGTGGAAGACTGTTTAAGAACTTGGTATTAACTTGAAATTGCTCCATTTTCATCTTGTATATGTTCATGTCATTAATTAGCTGAGTAAATCGCAAGTAATACGTATGAAGTGATTCCTCCTTGATGTTAGTAAATTTATCAAATGCATCGTACAACTTACACTCTCTTTCCTTCTTTGTCAAAGATGTACCTTGCATCAGTAATTGAACTCTCTCCCATAAATCTTTAGCAACTCTGTGATGATTCACAAGTGAATAGATATCAGCAGGAAGACCTTGAAGAATGATATTTGTAGCTTTCATATCACAATCAGCTTGAATTTGCTTAGCAGCAGATAATTCAACATATTTATTTGTTCTGATCACACCATTCTCTTCAACTATAGGCCAAATGAGAGGACCATGTTCAACTGATTCAAGTATCATTCTTTCGTGTTCTCTATTTTAAATGTATAATTCCATTCGACTCTTCCAAGAATCATACAGGTCTTTGTCCAACATGGGTGGACGATTGTCTGCACCGGAGAGTATCATGTACTCAACAAGAGTATTCTTTTGTCCAAGTGAAATCATTGGATCAATTTCAATGTGATAAGATTGAAATGATCAAACAATGATTGGAGGTTGTTATGTTAAAGTGAGTATTGATTAATGAAGTTGAGTCTTTTGGAATACACGAGATTTTACAATTCTTGATAAAACCGAGAAATGAACATTCACGGGATTTTATAAATCAAAGAACAATTGTATAATTCACCTTTGGTCACTATGTATAAATCGCCTTCACAAACAGGTATGTATAAATCACCTTTACAAAGTTAATTGTATAAATCGCCTTTGCAAAGTGGATTGTATAAATCGCCTTAATAAACACGAATGTATAAATTGCCTTTGAAAATCCAAGGTATAAATAGCCTGTTGAATATCGAAGGTATAAATAGCCTGTCGAAAATCAATGGTATAAATCGCCTGTTGAAAATCAATGGTATAAATCTTTCTATAACTTTAGAAATCATAGGTTTACAAGGAAACATAATAAATACAATAAGGAAACTAAATCTTTTAATCTTTATCTTTATACTTCTTGAGCATATCTTATAGTATCCTTCCGATATCTTCCATCTTTATAGAATATACTCCACATCATAGAAGGAAACTCTTATTGTCGATTTTAGGTCCATTTCCTTTACGTCCTTTCTTTGTTTCCTCTTGTTTTGCTTATCAATTAAATATAAATCCCCACAATCTTCCCCTAGTTTGATATTCTAACCGTGAAAAAAAAATTGGAGAGATGAGGTTGGTGATGGAGGTTTGGACAGGAGGTTGGATGGGGGACAGGGAGCGGGTGAGAGGGACCCGTCCCGCAGCACAGCTCAAAACCAAAATCCGAGCACGAACTTTCCCCTTAAGATAATATACAACTGAAACTTCCCCTTAAACAACCAGAATTATATAAATTCTAACACTACAAGTTGCAAATCATCAATCTACCTTCCCCTTTTTGTCAATATTCAAATTGGAGAAATACAGAATGCAACTTGAACTTCACAACTACGAACCACTATCACGACATATAATTCAGGCCTTCGTAACTAACAACTTAAATCGCCCACCATTACGCACCATAAGAAAAAATACTGAGTATAGGTAGAAACTTACACTAGCAAGTCATTAAACACATGCTAAGCATATTAAAAAACCTTCACCCTCAATTGTATCATATAAATGTTAAACATTGTAACATTAAAGCTTCCACTGAAACCCATATAATAATAACCATTTCCCTTTGAATGTTAGGCACTATGTGTAATGATTACTGATAACGGAAACCTAAGTGATACCAATTATATGCTGGAAGTAATAATAACCCAAACCTGTATGCTTACAGTCATCCCCTTTTTCTAGCACATATATAGAAACGTAGAATAAGAGACTCCTATAAAAGTTCTCTTCTTACTTTGTTTTATCTTAGTAGACCTAATCTCTTGATAAATCGCGCAACTACGAACAGAATAGCCTTACATGATTCACTGAGACCATAATAGGTGTTCATCAAATCGAATGTGGTACTATTTCAAACCTGATGATGATAACTAATGGGGCAGATTTAACACCATTCATGATGAACACTCTAAACCATATGTCATCATGATACAACTAAAAGACTAGTAATCTTCATATTATCAAGACTCCTCTACTATCCTTCATCATCTAAAAATCCATGAAAAATCTTAAGCCACCCAAAACAAAGATATATCCCAACACCAATCATATGCGACACCCCAAAAAAGAACAAAGAAAATAATCCCAAATATGATCCACAGTCATCGTAACTGAACTAAAACATATACTAAGCATTCCCCCCACTACCCTAATCATCAAAACATTACAACGGTAACCCAACTATCTACACAAAGTGTACGACAACACACACATAACTAATTTAATGTCTTCAAAACGACCTCAAGCAGATCTTCACTAGCCCTATGCCTACAAATTCATGCGACTAGAGTCACAAGGACGAAACGCTTACCCACAAGCGCATCGATATCACGTATACAAGACTCAAAGTTTATACAAACCATCCTCTCTCCCAAAGTATACCCAACCAAATAAAAAGGTTTAGGATATATACACACAATCTTTTCATGATACAAATGAATCAACCCCCAGAAAGCAAGCAGAGTAATTTTTAACAACAGTATATCTGAGCCACAATAAAGCTTACTAAAATAACCATTCTAGACGAGGAACGCTCCATAATCACACACAGTCTACAAAAAATCTTTTTCTACACCAACTGGAGCAAAAATACTTACGAACTGGTTTCTAGCCATATCCTATAAACTAAGGTCACCATACTCTGACAAACGCTATTTACATGCGAACTATCAGAGTACTCATATTTCTCTCACAGGCGACCCTGCTAGCATCATTTAAGATGTACTCGAGGCGGCGAGTAGCACGACATACAACCAGCGCAGAAACTATATCCACGAAGCTCGTTATATCTACTTCAACAGCATTAATTTGCGTAACAAATCCTACCAGTATTTATCTATTCCTATTACATCAGATTTATACCAAAAAGTCTGCCTAGATCAACTGTCCCACAACGAAAATATTCAGAATACACCATCTAAGACCACAACTTTCACGTCCGAATACTTCATGAACTTATGACGTCCAAAAAACAATACTTAGCCAGCTGAATGTCAGTACTTTAGTTTGTTTTTTTTAAGAGCATAACGGATCAAAAAGAAACCTAAATAAATAGTAACAAAGCTTACCAATTATATTGCATACCCAAACAGGTAGAGAGGACGATTATAAGCATCATTATAGCACTGAATCTTCAAAACCCCATAAAACTTTCACCATATGATTTCTTGAAAATTAGGGTTTTTAGGGTTTCTTTAAAACCTTGTAGATCCTAGATCGAGAGCCACGTGGCTCTGATACCACATGTTGCGTTTAAAGATCTAGGCTTAGTCTAGGATTAACAACATCAATGAACATAAAATATGTATAGCGGAATTAACATTGGAACAATAATGATATTGTAACAAGGTTTTACCAAACATTCACTAACAGCCCAAATATTATTATGACACAAATAATACGGTTACATCAATGAACTATAACAGGGATCAAGGAAAACCTTGATTACCTTGAGGCTACACCAACTCTATAGACGTCTACATCTCTAACACTTTGTGTACACATACTTTTTTGGATGTCTAAAACCTATAACCTGTATCTCTTTATATACTAGAGATATCTAGGTTTACAAGGAAACATAATAAATACAATAAGGAAACTAAATCTTTTAATCTTTATCTTTATTCTTCTTTCACACGTATTACTTGCAATTTACTTAGCTGATTAATGACATGAACATCTACAAGATGAAAATGGAGCAATTTCAAGTTAATACCAAGTTCTTAAACAGTCTTCCACCTAAATGGAGTAAGTTTGTGACTGATGTCAAGCTTGTTAAAGATTTACATACTTCCAACTTTGATCAACTTCATGCATATCTTGAACAACATGAACTCCATGCAAATGAAGTCCGTATTATGCGTGAACGCAATCAAGATCCACTTGAATTCGTTGCAAATCAGCAGATGACACCACCTCACTTCAACACTTATTAATCTTGTTACAACAATCCTCAACTTCAACAGCACTTTTCACCATCACAATAGTTTTCACCATCACAACATGCATCAATTCAACCTAATCAACATTACTCATCTCATTATCCATCACAAACTCAATTCAATCATTCATCCATTCCACCATCACATACATTTCAGTCTCAAATGAATCATCAAACCTCAACTGTTCCACAAGTAATTCCACAAGTTGCTTATCAATCACCTCAAGCTCCTACACAACTTATGACTGAGTCACCGTTTGTAGACTCAGGTTTTGCTGTTCTTGTGTTTTCTCCTGGAGATGATCCGATTGCTTGTCTCAATAAAGCAATGGCTTTTCTAACAGCTGTAGCTTCTTCAAGGTTCCCTTCTACCAATAATCAACTCAGAACTTCCTCTAATCCAAGAAACCAAGCCACTATTCAAGACGGCAGGGTTACAGTGCAACAAGTTCAGGGGAGACAAGGGCAAAATTATTCTGGTACTACGTATAAGGGCAATGCTACTAGCTCAAGGGGAAATACTACAAGTGGACAGGCAAGAGTTGTTAAATGCTACAACTGCCAAGGTGAAGGACATATGACAAGGAAATGCACTCAGACTAAGCAACCAAGGAATGTGGCGTGGTATAAGGAGAAAGCTATGTTAGCAGAAGCTCAGGAAGCTGGACAAATATTGGATGAGGAACAACTCGCATTTCTTGCAGATCCAGGAATTCCAGCAGGTCAAGCTCAGACAATCATTCCTCACAATGCTGCTTTCCAGACTGAGGATCTCGATACTTATGATTCTGACTGTGATGATCTCTCGAAGCAAAGCGGGTTCTTTGGCCCAACATTTCCAATTATGGTTCTGACATTATCTTAGAGGTACCTAATTCTGAAACCTATCTGAATGATATGGATAATCAAAGTATGCATGCATTGCAGGATTTTGAACAATCACCAGTTATTTGATTTTATAGATAATGAGATATCTAGTGATTGTAATATCATTCCATATTCTCAATATTTGCAAGAAACATAACAGGTAACTGTTCAAGATACTAATTTGCAGGCACAACAAGATTCAATGATTTTATCTGTGATTGAACAAATGTCCGAACAAATGATTAATCATGTAAATAATTAGGAAAAGGCTAATAAGGAACAGAATAATGAAACAATAACCGCTGAGCTTGAGAGATATAAGGAAAGGGTCAAAAATTTTGAACAACGTCTTAATATTGATTTAAGCAGTCGTGAAAAAATGATTGATTCTCAAATGGATGATATGATTAGAGAGAAACTTGCACTCAAAGAACAAGTTGACTCACTTGAGCAAAATCTTTCTAAACAAATCAAAGAAAAGGAATCTGTATTGCAAACTTTTGTAGTTTTCAAAAATGAATCCAAAGAAAAAGAGAATAAATATATGGAAAATGAAATTGATTTGGAAAAGAAGATTAAGGAACTTGATAATATTATTTGTAAAGTGGGTCAATCTGCTCAAACAGTGCACATGTTAACTAAGCCACAAGCGTTTTATGATAACACACATAAACAAGCTCTAGGTTATCAAAATCCGTTTTATCTTAAGAAAGCTCAGCGGATAAAACCAACCTTGTATGATGGTGTTGTTATGTCTAATGCACATGTTGCTATGCCTGTGATTGATGATGAAGAAACATTGATTTTGGAAGAAGAGAGTCGATCAAAAATGTCTGAAAAAGCAAAGGATCCTGAAGTTATTGCAAAGAAAATTTCTCATAAACCTATCGATTATGAAAAATTAAATAGACTAACTGAAGATTTTGGAAAACGTTTTTCTCCACAACAAGAATTATTGGCTGAACAAGCCTTTTGGTTTCATATACTCAATCCAACCATTGAACCTCCTTACACACCACCTGTCATAGTGGATGTTCCCAGTGAACTACCTAAGGTGAGTTTGGTGAATGCAAGGAACTTAAAAACGCTAATTCCACCCCTCACCCAGTTTGACTCAGTGGTGAAGAAGAGGACAACACCTAATGCTCTTGCAGAAGGTGAATGGGGTTTGAGCATACAAAAACTATTTTAACAATGAAATTATTCCATTTCTAAAATCTTTAAAAGACATCTTCAATGTGTTTGATAAAGATCTTCTAAATGAAATAACAGAAGTACAAACAATTTTTGACCAAATAGAAGTGGCTATTCAACAGTCTTCGGTTGATAAACAATGTTTGGAAATTGCTAAGAAAGAAATTATTTTGGAAAATGATCGACTCTTACAAAAAATCATGTCTCAAGATGTACTGTTAACTGTGATGAATTCTGTCTTTGAATAATGATTCTGTGAATATGGAAATGCAAGAGTGTGAATCATGTGAAAAGTGTTTAAATCTTGATGCTGAGCTTTTCAAATCAAAACAAGCATATAATGATCTTTTGAAAAATTAATCACAACCTGAAAAACATTGTATTTCTCTCGAAGCATTAATGCAATTACAACAAGAAGTTTTTCAAAACGATGAATCTTACGTTAATCAAAATGTTGTTGAAATTCAAGAATATTTTGAAATCAATGATTTGAAAGCTTGGCTATAAGATAAAGACAAGACCATTTGTAAGTTGAAGGATACTATTCAATCTTTAAGAGAGAATACCAAGGAAGAGAACGTTAATCAAGATAAATGTGATCTTGAGCCCATAAATAAGGAACTAGAAAATAGTGTGGCAAAAGTGCTTTCTAAGAACGAACGTCTTTGTAATGAAACTAATCATGTGAAACAGGATTTTAAAGATCAGTTTGACTCAATCAAACAGACACGTGTTCGTCATAAAGAACAATGTGACTCTTTAATTAACAAACTGAACTTAAAATCTGTGGAAAATAAGGATTTAAAAGCTCGAATTCAAGATAAGGTTTATGTAATAACATCATTGAAAAACGATTTATGAAAAATAAAAGGGAGAGAAATTGTTGAAAATGTTGTACACACACCTTCTGCCACCACTATTGCTCCAGGCATGTTCAAGCTTGATTTAGTACCGTTGCCTCCTAGGTTATTGCAAAATAGGGATGTTCACATAGACTATCTTAGACACATTCAAGAACAAGCTAATACTCTTCGGGAATTAGTCAAACAAGCTCAAGCGAAACAACCTTTAGATAGAGAGTTAGACTTTGCTTGTAAGTATGCCACAAGAATTCAGGAGTTGCTTGTATATGTTCAAGATATGTGCCCTATTGTGGTAACACCTAGTACTAAGAAGGTTGCTGTCTTACCCATGAACAATGTCAAGAAAGTTAGGTTTGCTAAACCTCTCACATCCTTAAGCAACATTAAATAGGTAGAGTCTACTAATACATCAGATTCTAGCACACCTGTGTTGTCTTCTATAGGAGTGAAGTGTTCTACTAGTAATTGCGGATTAAAGCCTCCAAGCAATAAAAGGAATGATAGGATCTCCCAGACACCAAGTAGGAACAAGAAGAATAAAGTAGAAGCCCAACTTAGGAAAGTTAATAAAACGAATTATGTTGTTAAACCTATTTGTAATGTTGATGTTAAGCATTCACTGTCAAATGCGAATTTTGAAATTCTCTGTGCTACTTGTAATAAATCTATGTTTGATGGTGTTCATGATAAATGTCTTCTTGATCTTGTGCAAAATGGGAATAATCTTACTAAATCTGCTAAGAAACATAAAAACAAAATATTTAGAAACCTACGGGTCATGTATTCACTGAAGTAGGATTTAAGTGGAAACCAACAGGCAGAAGCTTCACTATAGTTGGTAATTCATGCCCTTTAACTAGGTTCACCTCAACTAACGTAGTGCCTCCTAAGCAAACCACTTTCCACTCAGATGAAATACAAAAACCAGAGATTAAAGTATATAGCAGGAAACCCAAAAATGTTAAAAACATAGGTTCGAGTAAAATAGCTAAGATTGTAGAATCTAAGAATGCTAACCACTCGGAACCCAATCAAACTTAGGGAATCTTAATTGCAAATATTTTTCATCGTCTTCTTCTTATTGTTCATGACAGGTTTTCCAGATTATACTCTGGTATCGAGACTCTAGATGTTCGAAACACATGACAGGGAATCGCTCTCAGCTCATAAACTTTGTCAGTAAATTTCTAGGTACTGTTAGATTCCGGAACGACCAAATTGCAAGGATTATGAGGTATGGTGACTATCAGCTGGGAAACGTTGTTATCTCAAGGGTATACTACGTTGAAGGACTTGGAAATAACTTGTTTTCTGTTGGTCAATTTTGTGATACGGATCTTGAAGTGGCATTTCGGAAAAACACTTGTTTTATTCGCAATTTAGAAGGTGTTGATCTACTTTCAGGGTCCTGAGATACAAATTTGTACACAATTTCTCTTGATGACATGCTTAAATCATCTTCGATCTGTCTTCTATCCAAAGCTTCAAAGACTAAGAGCTGGTTATGGCACCGTCGATTATCTCATCTCAACTTCAGTACTTTGAACAAGCTAGCTAAAGACGGTCTTGCACGAGGAATTCCTAGACTTAAATTTCAAAAAGATCATTTGTGTTCAGCATGTGCATTATGGAAAAGCAAAAAATCCTCTCATCAACCTAAAGCTGAAGACACTAACCAAGAGAAACTATATCTTTTGCATATGGATTTGTGTGGCCCAATGCGTGTAGCTAGTATTAACGAGAAAAGGTATATCTTAGTGATAGTCGACGATTACTCAAGATTTACCTGGGTAAGATTTTTAAAGACAAAAGATGAAGCTCCTGCGGCCATCATCAAATGTATTAAAAACATACAAGTTCGTTTGAAGGCCACAATATGGAATGTTCTAACAGATAATGGAACCGAATTTGTTCGTGAATTTTATGAAAATGTTGGCATCTCGCATCAAACTTCTGTAGCCCACACTCCTCAGCAGAATGGTGTTGTCGAAAGGCAAAATCGGACTCTTGTTGAAGCCGCTTGAACAATGCTGATATTTTCTAAAGCTCCATTATTTCTCTGGGCCGAAGCTATCAATACAACTTGTTACACCCAAAACCGTTATTTGATACGTCACCGATACAACAAAACTCCATACGAGCTTATGCAAGATAAGAAACCGGACTTATCATTCCTTCATATATTTGGTTCACTTTGTTATCCTACCAATGACCATGAGGATCTGAGTAAATTTGATGCAAAAGCAGACATTGGGATTTTCGTTGGTTACACGCCTGCAAAGAAAGCGTTCAGAATCTACAACAGAAGGACCCGAATAATTTTTGAAACAATTCATGTAACGTTCGATGAACTAACAGCAATGGCTTCTGAATAATTCAACTCAGGACCCGGGCTTCATTATATGACTCCTGCTACATCCAGTACAGGACTCGGTTCAAATTTTGTTTCTCAACAACCTTGCTTGCCACCAATAAGAGATGACTGGGATCAGTTGTTTCAACCAATGTTCGATGAATACTTTAACCCTCTAACAATTGCTGTTTCTCCAGTTCAAGAAGCTGATGCTCTAAGAAATAAAGTATTAGCTGATTCTTCTGTGTCAACTTCTATTGACTAGGATGCTCCATCAATAAGTATTCCCTCATCACAAGAACATAAACATTCTCTAATAATTTCTTAAGGTTTTGAAGAATCACCAAAAACACCAACATTTCATGATGATCCACTTAATGAATCTCCTCAGGAAGATCTTCTTACAAGGGATTCATCATCTAATGTGAGTCAACTCCACACTCCATTGGAACATCTTGGTAGATGGACTAAGGATCATCCTATAGCAAACGTGATCGGTGATCCTTCTCGCTTTGTATCTACAAGGAAGCAACATGAAACTAATGCCATGTAGTGTTATTTTGATGCCTTCCTAACTTCCGTAGAACCAAAAAACTTCAAACAAGCAATGACCGAACCGTCATGGATCGATGCAATGCAAGAAGAAATTCATGAATTTGAAAGACTTGAAGTTTGGGAATTGGTGCCATGTCCAGATAAAGTATTCTTAATCAAGCTAAAATGGATTTATAAGGTCAAGACAGATGAATTTGGCGGGGTACTAAAGAATAAGGCTAGACTCGTTGCTCATGGATTCAGACAAGAAGAAGGAATCGATTTCAAGGAATCATTTGCACCGGTTTCTAGAATAGAGGCCATTCGTATCTTCATAGAAAATACCGCTCACAAAAATATGACAATCTACCAAATGGACGTCAAAACGGCTTTCTTGAATGGCAAGCTCAAAGAAGTGGTCTACGTTTCTCAACTAGAAGGATTTGTTGATCAAGACAACCCATCGCATGTGTACAAGATCAAAAAGGCTCTTTATGGTCTTAAACAAGCACCACGTGCATGGTAAGATATGCTGTCAAGCTTCCTTATCTCTCAACAATTATCCAAAGGTGTAGTTGATCCAACACTCTTCACACAACATGCTGGAAACGACATATTACTGGTACAAATTTATGTTGATAATTGGTATGTGCTTAAATACACATACCCTTTTCCACTAAAACCGAACTTAAACGTGCCAAAAATCCCTTGTATTTGTATGTTTTCATTTATATTGTGTAGGAAATGGATATCCGAGAAAAGGACAAAAAATCAAGCAAAAACGGACAAAATCGAGCACGGAATGGAAAAGAGTGGAAAAGACAAAGTCAAATCGAAGCCAAAGTCAACAAAAGTCAAAGTCAAAGTCAACCCCGCAAAGTCAACGGTCAAACCCGAAGCCGTAAACGAAGAAAACTTAATGGGCCCACCCGAACCCATCTAATGGGCCGGGTCAGCCCATTAGTTTATTGCATGAAGACTACTAAGCCCAAAGTTTAAATAAAGCCTAAATACCCTAGCCGGCCCAAATGAATATAACTAGGCCCAAACAGTTAGCCCATTACACCTCTTAACAGCCGTTAGTCCCTTTAGGGACTAACTGTGCAAACTTACATATCACTTTGAAGGACCTTAATTGCCATATCACAAAACCTTTCACCACCACAAGGACTACATATGCAATTAACATATACAACTTGAGGGGCTTTTCTTGCCCAAACCCAAAACCATCTCCCCTGCATAACAAAACAAACACACACCCTTATTTCCCGCCACTTACAAACCTGACCCAAGTACTGTTCATTATCCCTGTTCCCCCTTCCTCGTTTACTGTTCACCCCCTTCAAACCCATCACTTTCCTACCTTATCCCCACCTCACTAGCTGCCAAAGACACCGTGGCAATCCCTAAACATCCCATTGGCTATATGAAATCAAGGGTCATGATCAATTCGACTTGGGCTCCAAGAAAGTTTAATGGCTAGGATGGACTTTGGATTCTACACACACAAGAAACACAAGCCTGGACTCACTCAGCAAACAAGCACAAGTGAAGATTTAGGGTTTTAGTATAAATAGAAGTAGTATAGTTCATTAGCTTGTGTGTCGAATTTTGTAAGAGTCAAAAGCTTGTAACATTATTTGCACCAAATTTAATATATTGCAATTTAGTTTAACTGTCTTTTAATCTTTGTCTTTTAAATACTTGCACTGTTATTTTTTAAATTAATGAAATTTTCACTTTTTGTCATATAAGCTACTTGTTCATTTAAAAACTGTTTTATAAGCCTTGTATAAGCTTTTGAGACATCAAAAGCTTAAACAAACATTTGTCTTAAATTCTGTCCTAAAAAAATCAACAATCACAAAAAAAAGGTTCACCCCTCAAATACCTCAGCTTATTGGAAGAAAAGCTAGCCTTGGAAGAGCTTTTAAGACCTCACTAGCTTGTCTTTGACAAGCTAGAGCTTGTAGAATCTTATATTTGCCCTGTTTTGAGCAAGGGCTTGGTAAGTTTTCTTATTTTTCCATTTTTTTTGCTTTTTACTGTAGCAATGCTTATATTGTGCTTATTTATGCTTTTTTGTGCTTATTTATGTTTCTTTATGCTTATGTGTGCCTTTTATTGCTTGGTTGTTATTTAGTTTGAGCTTGTGCTTAAAACTGCCAAATTTGCTTATAAACTGCTTATATCTTATCTGCTTATTCTAGTGCTTTTTATTGTGTCATTTGTGCTTATTATTGCTTGCTATTTATTAGTTGTTAAATGTTTTTCAAAAACCTTTGCTTAAAACCCTTTAAATCAGTTTAAAATTTGGATTTTAGGACTTAAAGGAGTGTTTGGGTCAAGGGTGAAAATGAGTCAATTTGAGTTTAAAACACCAAGTGGTGGGTCAATTGGCCACTTTTGGCCAGCTTTTGTAAGTAGTAGTTAAGCAATTTTTCAAGGTTTTTAGTTCTAAAAATTAGTTTTCAAGTTTTTCTAAAGGGTGTGTTCAAACTGTGGTGATATAACAGTTGGTACATTGCTTATTTGATTTTGTGTTCAAGTCTGTTTTTGAGTCTTGTTTTTATGTTCATTTAGGTGTTATAATAGAGTGGTGTAGTGTTTTCTAAGTTTACCTTGTGCCTTTTCTAAAAACTGTCAAACTCATTTAGTCAATTTCTTTAGTTTTAAAACCTCTTTTTTCATTCCTAGATATCAGATCTTAAATCTTGTTTCTAGCCTCTAATTTTTGCTACACAAGCTCATTTGGAGCTTGTGTCCATCTGTTTTTAGCTAACTTTTCATTTTAAGCTTATTTGGTGGCTTATTTATAAGCCTACTTTTTGTCCCTTTAAAACTGTCAACTAGGTGCCCTGGTGTAAAAGCCCTTTTTCAGCCCTTCTTTTTAGTGCTTATTTTTGCTTCAAGTTTTAATCTTATTGATTTTTTAGGAAGCTTATAAGCTACTCTTTAAGCTCCTATAAGCCAGAAAGCCAAAAACCACTCTAAGGGCTTAAAAATAAGCCCTAAAGGTGCCCCTTTGGCCTGTTTGTCTGCCAATTTTGTGCTTATAGCTTATTTGCCTTTTATGGCTTATCTGTCTGTGGCTGTTAGCTTATTTTGGTTTATCTTTGCTTATTAGGATTAGGACACACTTGTTTTTTTGCTTACTTCTTGTTTTCACTAGCTTAATTATCTTAAAATGCCAAACAGTTAAGTCCTTTTAGTCTTAGTGTAAATTAGCAAACTGCCTTTTTAGTTGCTTAATTTTGTGCTTATCTGTTAGATTTCCTTAGTTCATTTTTGTGCTTTTTGCTTATTAGTTGTAGTAGGCCTTATGTTTTTGCTTATTTAGCTTAGCCTTAGCTTATTTTTCCCTAGTAGCTTAACATATTTAGCTTATATATGCTTAGTTAAATTAGTTAAGTCTGCCACCCTTTTGTGCTTATTTTTCAGCTTATTCCTAAGTTTCAAAAATATTGCCTTTTTTTAAATTAGCTTATTTTTAGGTGTTTTACAAGTTTTAAAAAAAAAGAAAAAAAAGTTTTTATAAAAAAAGAGAGGCCCAGGCTCGAACCCTGGACCTCCCCCTTTGCACACACGACACACCATAAACACACACTAACCACTTTGCTACAATAGCTCATCCAGCTATTGTTTGCAAAATTAATCCTTTATACCTTTTTTAGCCCATAAGCCCATAAGCTGTTTTTGGCTTATTTCGTGGCTTATTTGATAAGCTGGGACCACCAGCTTATTTTTCATAGATCCATCTTTCTTTTAGCTACTTTCCTTAATTTTTTGAGATTTTTCCCATTTCGTTTTCTATTTTGCCGAGCAATTCTCGTTCAACGGTATCTTAGCTAACTCAAGCAACTTTTCCTTATTCATGAGCAAACTCTTAATCGTAGGAGCAAATCTTGGCATCAAAAGTAAAGCATCCGCGAAACTAATGTCGAAGCGCAAATCTTGAAAGATTTGGAAGATCTTCTCCATTTGATTCGAAGCTTTGTCACGGGACTTTTGATCATCACGTCGTGAAGGATATGGAATATTTGGCTTAGGTAAACTCTTCGGAATATCGGATTCCGGAATGGGAGTGGTTTTAGGCAAAGTCTTCGGAACATCGGGTTCCGGAATAGAAATGGGGATAACCGGAGGTGGGATTTGAGCGGTACTTCCTTGGAAATTTGTTTGCTCTTTATCCGTTGTCTCCTCGGTTTCTCGTTCCACTACCTTTTTAGGAGAAGGATTAGTAGGAATCGAGGGTCCCTCGTAAGCAACACCACTTCGAGTAGTGATCGCTTTCATCTCACCCTTCGGGTTTGGAATGGTATTACTCGGAAGAGTACCCGAAGTTGAGGCTTGGTTTTGAAACAATCCACAAATCATGTTTTGCAAATTATTTTGAAAGGTAGTTTGTTGATTCATCATGACGGCTTGTTGAGATTTTATCGTGTTTTGAATTTCATTCTTAAGGTCTCCTTTCAACGAGTTGATTTGATTTTGCATGTTTCTTAACATTTGATCGTTATTCCTCTTGTAACTTGAAAAATCATTTGAAATCTCTTGTTGAACTTGATTATTAGGCACTTGAAAAGGTTGGTTTTGAAATCCTTGGTTTTGAAAATTTGGAGCATGATTATTTTGAGCTTGAAAACCTTGATTAACATGAAAATTATTTCCCCGATTAAAATTATTCCCTTGAACTTGATTCTGATTAAACCTATTTTGACCATTGTTTTGCACCGGAGCAAAACCTGGTGGTGCCATTTGATTACTAACACGGTTCGGAGGGTTAACTTGATTGTAAATACCCGTGGTCACATAAATACTAGCCTGATTGTTATCGGTAGCCAGACAATTATACCAAGAATGGGCACCACTACAAGTAACGCAAGTTTCCTCAACCGCTTTAACCGGAGCAGGAGTGACAACTTTCTTAGAAACAATTTCGACTAAGGTCGAAAGTTGATCTGCAAGCTTATCAATTCTCTCATCCGTTTTACTAGAAGTAGCATTCATCCTAGAAGCATTTGATCTATTATGTGAATAACAAACTTTTGATTTATTCTCAATTATGTTTAAAGCCTCTTAAGTCGTCTTACTCAAAAGATTTCCACCCGCCACGGCCTTTAAGGAGTCTTGTTCATTCTCTTTTAAACCGTTATAAAAGGTATCACCTTGAGTTAACTCCGTAAATCGGTGATGGGGACAAGCTCTAAGAAACTCCTTAAATCGTTCCCACGCTTCACTAAAAGTCTCCTCAAATTTTTGTGTAAATCGAGAAATTTCATTCTTTAAGTGAGTGGTTTTCGAAGGAGGGAAAAATTGATTAAAACGTACTTTGGTAACGAGGTCTCCCAAGTTTCAAGATTGAATTGGTGGTTCTTTCTCGTACCACAGTTTTAACGGCTCCCTCGAGCGAATATGGACAACATCATAAAGCTTAAATCACATCGTTTAGGCACATTCCTAAATCGTAAAGTCGAGGGTTAATTCTTTTGAAACTATTTAATTTTTTATGAGCATGAGGGATTCTCATTCTCACGACCGTTAAACGGGTTAGCTTGAACCAACTTGAAGCCAAATTCGTCTTAATCTCAAAATGATCCGCATTGATTTCTGGTAAAACAATAGCTTCTCCATACCCTTCCGTGGGGGGCACGGAGTAGCTCCTCCATGGTCATCTGTCATTGGTGCAACAATAGTTCGAATCTCGGGTTCGACTATGTTGAAACTTGTTTCTTCGACGTCTTGGAATTGTGAAGTTTGATTAGTAGTGATAATTTGAACGTCTAGTGCGCATGCACTATTAAAGGAAAAATAGAAAAATAAAGGAATCTATATTATTTTTTAGTTTTCTAAAAGTTTATTCACATCTAAATTTTAAAGACAATGAGAAAGACAAACTTGAACCAATAATCAAAACTACTTCACGTAGCTCTTAAATATTTTACTTTTTAAGGTGAGCTGTCTCATCGTAAGCGACACAAATTTGGTAAGTTTCTAATTTTTTAATTGAAGTTGGTGACTTATATATTGTAGTACTCAATTGAAGGTATTATTTGTTGGTGCTCTTTTATCAACTTAGTAATTTTTTAAATTCACAAATTAACTAGAAAAGTTAAAAGAACAAATATTTTTTTGTATTTTTGTTTTTAATCTTCTACTTATACTAAAAAAGGAAAGAAAATTATTTTTTTACTTTTTATATTTTTATTTTACTTTTTTTTTATTTTCTTAAAAACGTAACTTTCGAAGACGAAAGGTTCTTCAAAACACGATAAAAACATCAACGAAATGAATCTTAATCATAAATCCCCGGCAGCGGCGCCAAAAATTAGTTGTTAGCTCAATTATATAGTATATATATTACACAAAAGTACGAGAAAAATTCCCAAGTCACCCTTGAGAATAATTCTCTTACAAATATATAATATGTATGTTTTCCGATAAGTACTTTACCGAGTCATTTCCCCAACGATTCGAGAAATTGAAACTCCGGTTTGTAATTGGACTATGCTTGGAATGGGTTTGAAAGTTGATTTGTTATCTATAGCTACTAATTAAAAACTACAATTAAAATGAGCAAACAAAAGCAATTAAACACAAAGACAATTAACGGGTACGAAAATAACGCGACAATTAAGTAACTATACTAAATTTTAACCCTAAGAGAGCAAAGTAAATTTCTAAACCTAAATTAAGATAAAATAAAATTTTGAGAAAAAGAAAATTATTTTTTTGATTATTTTTTTAATTTTTTATGAATTTTTAAAAGTTTTAACCTAAGAAAAATGATTGAAAATTAACCAATAAAGGAGAAAAATACCAAAATTCACAAAAAGTCCTCTGCCAGTAAAGAACATAATAAAAATAAACATACAAGCCCAGCTTGTCAAATAAGCTGGGAAAAAGCTATAATAAGCTACGGTTTGATATGGGCTTATTGGCCCAAAAAGAGTATAACAATTAAATGGGAAGAAATGCTCACGGATGAGCTAATGAAGCACACTGGTAAGGCAATGGGTTTGTGAGGGAGATGTCTTGGGTTTGAGTCCCAGGCACAGGTTTTTGCAAAATTTCTTATTTTTGAAAAACTTAAAAAGCAAACTTGGAAATAAGCTAAAACACACAACTTTTGTGAGAACAAAACTTTTGAAAACTAACCATTAAGCTGGAAATGCTTATTAAAACAGACAGAAAAGCATGAAACTTATTTTTTTTGTTTTTTATCAAAACTTTAATGACTCAAAAAGCTAGAATAAGCTTCACTAGGTCTAATAAGCTGAATTCTACACTAAGACAGACCTATTAAGCTAAACTAGAAAGAAATAAGAAAAAAAACTACAAGCCATAAGCTAGTAATTCAGATAAGCACTTATAGAAAACTTAAAACCAAACAGTCCTTAAACCTACTTTTGAGCTTAAATTTAAGCAAGCAATTAAGCACTTTAATGAATGAAAAACGATCTAGACGCTATCGTAGAGCGAAACAAAAAAAGCTATCTGAAGCTACTTTTGAAAATGATTTTGAAATCAAAGAGCTTATTGAGAAAAGCTTGTGAAAACAGACAGTAAGCTCAAAATGCTGACCTCTACTTTGAAAAAGACATAATGCAATTTTAAAAGCTTAAAACAGATAGTCTAATAAGCTACTTATTAAAAACTAAATGCAAACTTATAAACTATGATATATAAGCTACTTTATTGCTGAAAATGAAAACCTAACAACTATTTTAACCTACTTAAAAAGAAGCTAGAAAATGACCTTAATCTGTTTTTCCCTATCTGATGCAAATGACACAAAAGTGATTAAAGCACAAAATCTTTAAATGCAGACCTTCAATTCTTATTTCTACACTGATAAAACACCTAAGTAGACTTAAGTAGGTGAACTAGATTAGCTTAATTCTACTTGAGCTTAAAATGAAACTAATGAAGGACTTAATGAACACAGATTCAATTAACAACTAGAAAACTTATGAAATCTTAACTAGTCCTAATAAAACTCACTAAACCTGCACTTTTAAACCTCTTTAAATGATTCAAAACCAAAACAAGGACAAAAGGGTTCAAGCAGTACTAACTCATGTTAGTACTGCTAGTCCCAAACACCCCTTTAACTACCTTAAAATCCATTTAAACTTGCTAATTTGAAAACTAATGGACAAAGCTTAATAACCAGATTATAAACAACTTATAACTACTAAGATTCTTAAACTAACTCTAATTATTTTTTGTTTTTATGATTTTATGACAGATTATGAAACTAAGATATTAGACTAATGACCAAGCATAATAAGCAAATAACAACTATATTAAGCATTTTTAGACAAATTAAGACAGCAAATAAGCAACTAAATAAGCAGATTAAGCAAATAAGTAAAAACAGAATTAAACTTAGAAAACTTGAATTGTAAAGAGAACTTACTTATGCCTTAGCTAAACAAAGGCATTAATAGGCTCAATTGAGCTATCTACAAGCTCTGGCTTATTGTAAATAAGCCAGTATAAGTCCATATGAGCTCTTCCATTTTAAGCTCATCTTCCTTAAGTCCAAATTCCATTAAGCAAAGGTATTACAGCTGATTTTAAGGTTACAGTAGATTAGGTACTTATTAAAGCTCAAATCCAAGCTTATAGACTTGGATGAGCTAGAATGATCTTATTATGAGCTTATGAAATAGTAGCATACACATTTGATAGTATTAAGAGCTTATAAGTGAAAAACAGAGTATAAAAACTAAATAATGATTTTATTAATGATTAAAAACGGATTACAATACTTGACAAGAGGAAATTACAAGAACTTTTTAAAAGAAAATTACATTGAAACTTAAAAAAACTTTTAACTAAAAATGCAGGTAAGAAGAAGATGTAGAAGATAAAAGATGTCAGAGTGAGGAGATGAGCTCTCTATTTATAGTTGCTAGAGAATCTTCTGGGCCCTTAGCTCTGCCACGCTACTTTCAATTGGGCCTTCAATCAATACTAATCATTGGAAGTCTATTATGGTTCAGTTAGGATCAATGTCTTTAGCTTACACGGATTTCAGGTGGGCAATCCGTGATTTTGTGACATGTTATGTTTCTTCTGTGGAAGTATTGAGTGTAAAATCTATTTCCTTGTGCTTTCTTCACTTATCCACGTGGCACTTCTTGTGGGATTGACCAATAGGAAAACTTTGATGACGTTTAACTCTGCCACTATGAACCTTATCCCTTGAATTACCCTTCCACGCCCTTAATTTACATTTGCCCTTTGAATTTTAACCCTTGGTTAATTGTTGAAGATGATGAATAGTAACCTAAGTTACCCGCCTTTTTTAACTGTTATTGAGATGAGTTTGACTAGGAGAGGGTTTGTTGACTTGAGTATAAAAGTTTTAAGTGTTTTTACCATTCCTAGCCTTTATGCCTGCTCTAGCTTATTTTCCTTGCTTATCTTTTCGTGCATTTGCTTATTAGGTTTAGAGCCCAATCATATCCTTGTCATACTCAAACATCGATTATCATTTCGTCATTCGATTTTCCATTCAAGCCTCGTTGGGACATAACGACCCGGAAATACTCTATACTACTTCCGGTTTCATTGATTTTGTGGATCTTGATCTTTGTTATATATTTATATTTATTTATATATAAAAAGGAGTAAGAATACGTGAGTCAATCTATATAAAGAAAAAATAAGCTTGAATAAAAATAAGCAATCAAAAAATAAGCTAAAATAAGCTCACTCGAAAAGCTCTAAATAGAAAACAATATAAAATAAGCTAGTCTAAATAAGCTATGAAAGTAGCTTATTAGAATATAAGCCTAAGAGATGGGATCCAAAAATAAGCTATAAGCATGAGCTTATTTGGAAATAAGCAAAAGAAAAGAGAGAGAGTAGAAGAATAAGCATAAGTGGTATGCGTTTAATTGCACATATCATTTCACCATTAAAATCGGACTTAAATGACCCAAAACGTATCAAAAATACATTGTATTTGTATGTTTTCACTCATATTGTGCAGGAAACGGAAATCCGAGAAAAGGACGAAAAATCAAGCAAAAACGGACAAAACTGAGCACGGAATGGAAAAGCGTAGAAAAGACAAGTCAAATCGAAGTCAAAGTCAACCCCGACAAAAGTCAAAGTCAACCCCGCAAAGTCAACGGTCAAACCCGAAGCCGTAAACAAAGAAAACTTAATGGGCCCACCCAAACCCATCTAATGGGCCGGGTCAGCCCATTAGTTTATTGCATGAAGACTACTAAGCCCAAAGTTTAAATAAAGCCTAAATACCCTAGCCAGCCTAAATAAATATAACTAGGCCCAAACATTTAGCCCATTACACATCTTAACAGTCAACTGTGCAAACTTACATATCACTTTGAAGGACCTTAATTGCCATATCACAAAACCTTTCACCACCACAAGGACTACATATGCAATTAACATATACAACCTTTGGGGAAGGGGGGGCTTTTCTTGCCCAATAACCCAAAACCATCTCCGGGCATTAACAAACAAACAGACACACACCCTTATTTCCGTACCACTTACAAACCCTGACCATGTACTGATTTCAATTTATCCTGTTCCCCTTACTAGTTTTCTGTTTACCCCTTCAAACCCATCCACTTTCCTACCTTTTCCCCTCCTCAATAGCTTGCAAAGACTCAGTTTGGCATCCCCTATAACATCCATTGTCTATCTGAATCAAGGGTTCATGAATCAATTCTGAATTGGGACTCCAAGAAAGTTTAACTCGGCTTAGGATGGAATTTGGATTTCTAACACACAAGAAACACAAAGCTGGACTCACTCAGCAACAAGCAAAAGTGAAGATTTAGGGTTTTAGTAATTATAAATAGAAGTAGTATAGTTCATTAGCTTGTGTGTCGAATTTTGTAAGAGTCAAAAGCTTGTAACATTATTTGCACCAAATTTAATATATTGCAATTTAGTTTAACTGTCTTTTAATCTTTGTCTTTTAAATACTTGCACTGTTATTTTTTTTATTAATGAAATTTTCACTTTTTGTCATATAAGCTACTTGTTCATTTAAAAACTGTTTTATAAGCCTTGTATAAGCTTTTGAGACATGAAAAGCTTAAACAAACATTTGTCTTAAATTATGTCCTAAAAAAATCAAAAATCACAAAAAAAAAGGGTCACCCCTCAAATACCTCAGCTTATTGGAAGAAAAGCTAGCCTTGGAAGAGCTTTTAAGACCTCACTAGCTTGTCTTTGACAAGCTAGAGCTTGTAGAATCTTATATTTGTCCTGTTTTGAGCAAGGGCTTGGTAAGTTTTCTTATTTTTCCATTTTTTTTGCTTTTTACTATAGCAATGCTTATATTGTGCTTATTTATGCTTTTTTGTGCTTATTTATGTTTCTTTATGCTTATGTGTGCCTTTTATTGCTTGGTTGTTATTTAGTTTAAGCTTGTGCTTAAAACTGCCAAATTTGCTTATAAACTGCTTATAACTTATCTGCTTATTCTAGTGATTTTTATTGTGTCATTTGTGCTTATTATTGCTTGCTATATATTAATTGTTAACTGTTTTTCAAAAACCTTTGCTTAAAACCCTTTAAATCAGTTTAAAATTTAGATTTTAGGACTTAAAGGAGTGTTTGGGTCAAGGGTGAAAACGGGTCAATTTGAGTTTAAAAACCAAGTGGGTCAATTGGCAACTTTTGGCTAGCTTTTGTAAGTAGTAGTTAAGCAATTTTTCAAGGTTTTTAGTTCTAAAAATTAGTTTTCAAGTTTTTCTAAAGGGTGTGTTCAAACTGTGGTGATATAACAGCTGGTACATTGCTTATTTGATTTTGTGTTCAAGCCTGTTTTTGAGTCTTGTTTTTATGTTCATTTGGGTGTTATAATAGAGTGGTGTAGTGTTTTCTAAGTTTCCTTGTGTTCCTTTGTAAATCTGTCAACACTGTCAATAACTCATCTGTCAACCTTCCTTTCTTTTTAATCCTTATACACGTTTTCCCTTTACTAGTTTTCAATAAGCCGTAGCCTTATAAGCCCTTTTCTCAGCTTATTTGATAAGCTGAGTTTTGTCTTTTATTTTTCTAGTAATCTCTTTTTGAGTTTTAATATTTCCTTTTAGTTGATTTCCTTAGGGCCTGAGCAACTAGCCAGCCGTTGTTTCTAGAAAAAGGGAGCTAATGTCGAAGTTGGTGACAACAGTTTTGTAAGAACCCATTTGATTCAAGTTTTAAAACCTGTTTTTAAACCATTGTTTTTGAGTCTTTTCTTTGTGTTCAATGCAGTATAAGTAGTTCATTTGGTTAGCTTTTGTTTTATTTAAATTGTCAATTTTTTTTTTCAAGTTAAACTTTTGTGTGAAACTGCCATTTTTCATTCCTCAATATCAGATGGTAAAAATGATTTATAGCTTATAAAATTTTATGCACAAGCTTCTTTTGAGTCACTCAATATCCGTTTTAAGCTATTTTTCATTTTGTATTTGACAGATTATTTATAAGCTGGCTTTTAGCCCCTTTTTCTTTGATAAATTCTCCCCTGGTGCAAACAGCCCTTTTTATAGGGCTTTTTCTTGGCTTCCTTAAGATAGTCTAGTTTACCTTTTTGCATTTCTAGGAAGCCTATAAGCTATTCTTTAAGATCCTATAAGCCTTAAGCTCCTAGGTGCCTCTAAGTGCTTAAAAATAAGCCCCACAGAGTACCCTTAGGACTGTTTGGTCTGCAGATTAGGACCCTTAGCTTATTTTGCTTATTCTTCTTTTCTGGCTTATTTCCTTGCTTTTTATTGCTTGTAGTAGCTTATTAGGTTAGGATAGGTAGATGCCTTAGCTTATTTTGTTCATTTCCTAGCTTATTGCCCCTTTTATTAGCTTATTCGTTTAAGCCCTTTATGACTTAGTGTAAAAAGAGCCTTGGCCACTCTTTGTGCTTATTTTCCCAGCTTATATTGAGTTTTGATAAAAAGTTTCTTTTTATTAGTTGCTTATTTTTCCATGCTTTACAAGTTTAAAAAAAAGTTTTTTATAAAAAGAGAGAGGCCCAAGCTCGAACCCTAGACCTCCCCCTTTCACAAACGTCCCACACTCACACCCTCATAACCATTGTGCTTCAATAGCTCATCCAGCTATTGTTGCACAATTAATTCTCTTAAGGCTTTCTTAGCCCAATAAGCCCATAAGCCTTTTCAGCTTATTTCGTGGCTTATTTGATAAGCTGGGACCACCAGCTTATTTTTCATAGAATCAGCTTACCTTAATCCACTTTTCTGTATTTTTTTACATTTTTCCAATATTGTTTGCTATTTTTTATCATTTATTTTCTTTAAATCTGTTTTTTAATTATTAAAAATTAAATAAAAATCAAAAAAATATTTTTCTTTTTTAGAAAATTTTATTTTATCATTTTGCATCTAGGAAAAATAGAAAAAATTTCGTAGGGTCATTTTTGCAAAATTTTAATTTTTAAAGAACGGGTTTCGGGCCCGGTTTTCGTTTTCTTCGTTTTCAACTTTTTAAGCTTCCGTTTTAGAATTTTCTTTCATTTTTCTTTTAATTTAGTTATTTAGTATAATTAAAACTTAAAAAATCACTTTAGGGTTTAATTTTTGATAATTTAGTTTTTTCTTTAACTCGCGTTTTTACGTTTTCGTCTACGTTTTAGGTTTAAATCATTTTAGCTTTCATTTTTAGGATTTCCTTAATCGTTTTTGCATTTTAATTAAAAAAACCAAATCCAAATCTTTTTCATTCAAACATCAAATATCAAACCGACTCTCGACTTTCCAATTCACTCCTCGTTGGTACTACGACCCGGGAACATCATATACTACTCTCGGCTTCATTGATTTTGTGGATTTTGATCCTTGTTATATATTTATAAGCATTAGATATTTATTTATATATTTATAAAATGGTTGAATTTAATCTAATCAATTTTTGGCGCCATTGCCGGGGAGGAGTGAAAGCGTTTGTCGTTTCAAAGTTTGACAATTAGTGCTTTGAAGATCCTTCATTGTGGAGTTATTTTCTTTATAAAAAAAACAAAAATACAAAAATATTTTTCCTTTTCTTTTATTAGTATATTTATATATATAAACCAAAAAAAATCAAGAAAAATCAAAAATATACAAAAATTGTCCTTAATTATCAATAAAAATCATCAAGTTGGTAAAAGAACACCAACATATAATACTTTCAACTGAAGTATTATCCATTAATAAATTCCCGAACCAAAGAATCAAAAACTTACTTTTTGTGTCACTAGCGACGTACGGCTCACCTTTAAAAGTTAATTCTTTTAAAGATTTACCGTGAAGCTTGTTGATTATTAGGTTTAAGTGTTTTATCTCGTTGTCCGTTATTAAAATAGATTGTGAAAAATTGTTGAAAAAAAACCAAAAAAAAAATTAGTGTAAATTTTCATTTTATATTTTATGTGCATGCGCAATCGTTCTCAATCTCGAAATCAAAACCGTCCTCAACAACAAGCCCCACCGGTAGTTGTTGATCCTTTTAATCTTGAAGAACCTTTTGATAATCCTCCCATAGTTATCATGGCCGCTAATGGAGCCGGTGGTGCTGGACCACCTCCCGCTGGAGGAGGTGGTTTACCAGTTCCCGACCTTCGGACTATGGAGGAGTTGTGCCAACCATCTTTAGATGGTCGAGGTGGACCAATTACTTCAATTGCAATTCAAGCAACGACTTCTGGACTTAAGAATGACATGATTCAACAAGTTCAAAATTCGTGTCCATTTCGCGGACCGGGTGATGATGCCAACAAGCATCTCGACAAATTTTTGCATGTCACCCAAAGCATGAAAGTGAATGGGGTCTCCGATGACGCCCTTCGTCTACATCTCTTCCCTTACTCCTTGCAAGATCGTGCCGCCGAATGGTTTGATCGTTTGCCAAGGAATTCTATCAACTCTTTTGACCAAATGGCAAAAATATTTCTCGGAAAATACTTCCCACCCTCTATGGTGACCAAGTTGAGAAATGATATTACAAATTTCCGTCAAAGACCCGATGAGTCGTTATTCGAAGCTTGGGAACGTTATAAGCTTTCAATTGATCGATGTCCTAACCACAACATGTTACCCGTGACTCAAATAGATACCTTCTATAACGGGCTAACATTAAGGCATCGTGATACCATCAATGCAGCTGCCGGCGGGACCTTTATGAAAAGGCGCCCCGAAGAGTGCTATGATCTCATCGAAAATATGACCGCCCATCACAATGATTGGGATACTTCCGCTCAACGGAATGAGTCATCGAGTTCTATCACTTCTTCTAATCCAGAAATAGCGTCCCTTAAGCTTCAAATGGAAGAAATGAATAGGAACTTAACAAGAATGCTTCAAACAAACCAACAAGTTAATTCCGTAACACCGAGTTGCGAAACTTGTGGTGGTCCTCATTCTTACAATGATTGTCCAGCCACCGTTGGCCAAACTCAGAACGTATATGCTGTGGGAGCCTACAATCAAGGTGGTAATTCCTACCAACCTCAAGGTAACCGCAATCTACTTAGCTATCGTTCGAACAATTATCTCGGACCACCAGGGTTTAATGTGAATCAAAATCAAAACCGAAGCAATCAAAATCAAAACAACCAGGTTCAGCCTTACCAAAACCGGAATCAAGGAAACAACCAAAGTAACAATCAGGGTAGAAATCAGTTTTTCCAGGGTGCTAATCATAATCAGAATCAGGTTCAAAATTATCAAGCCCCTAATACCCAACCTCCGGTTGCTTTCCCACAAGAATTAACAAACTACATCAGGATTAACGAAAACAAGATCAATTCAATGCAAACTCAAATGAACAACTTGGCTACTTCGAATCAAAGGCTTGAAAGTATGCTAGGTAACTTTATCAAAATGAATACCGCTTCTTCATCAGGTACGGGATCTCTCCCGAGCAACACCGTTGCTAACCCAAAAGGTGAATTGAAAGCCATTACCACTCGAAGTGGTCTTGTTCTTGATGGACCTACCGTTCCCATGCCTCCTCCATTCATAAATCCGGAGGAGGATAAACGTGTAGAGGAGACTTTCACGGACCCGAAACATTGTGAGTTTACCATTAAGGTCCCACCTCCTCTAGTCCAAAAGGCTAAACAAAGAAATTTTGTGATTCATCAAAGGGATCCATGTACCAAATTCTGAGCCTGTTGTTGCTCCCGTTAGTGCTACGAAGCCTAACCCAAAACCATCAATTCCATATCCGTCTAGACTTAATGACCAAAAGATCCACAAAAAAGCTAACAATCAAATTGAGAAATTTTACCAAATCTTTCGGCATTAGCTTCGCGGATGCTTTAATTCTCATGCCTAAATTTGCTTCAACACTTAAGAGTTTGATTAGCAACAAAGAAAAATTGTTTAAATTAGCAAGAACACCTTTAAATGAGCATTGTTCGGAGGTCCTCCTCAAAAGGTTACCCAAAAAACTTGGAGACCCCGGCAAATTTCTTATACCGTGTGATTTTCCCGGAATGGATGAGTGCTTAGCCTTGGCCGATCTTTGCGCTAGCATTAATCTCATGCCATTATCCGTGTGGAAAAATCTTTCTATTCCGGAGCTCACTCCTACCTGTATGACCCTTGAACTTGCGAACCGGTAAATTTCTTGTCTGATCGGTATCGTCGAAGATGTCTACGTAAAAGTAGGAAAGTTCCAATTCCCGACCGACTTTGTAGTCGTTGACTTTGATGCCGATCCCCGAGTTCCTCTAATTCTCGGGAGATCCTTCTTAAAGACTGGACGTGCCTTGATTGATGTTTACGAAGGAGAATTAACTCTTCGTGTTAGAAAAGAAGCCGTAACATTCAATCTTGATCAAACTTCGAGATACTCCTCTAATTATGATGATAATTTGGTTAACCGAATCGACGTCATTGATATGGCTTGTGAGGAGTATTCTCAAGAAGTTCTCGGTTTCTCCGATGTGATCGCGAGTGGCAATCCCACTCCTTATTATGACCCGATCGTTTCTACCTCTTCTCCGACCCTCACTCCCTTCGGGGATAGTGATTTTCTTCTCGAGGAAGTCGACGCTTTCCTCGCTCTTGAAGATGATCCAACTTCACCGGAAGTTGATCACTCTTATTACGACTCGGAGGGGGACATTCTTCTTCTTGAAGCATTTCTCAATGATGATCCATCATTACCCCCTCCCACTCAAGGAAATTATTTGCCTGAAATTCAAAAAGAACTTAAAATTTGTGAAGCTAAAAATGATAAATCTTCAATTGATGAACCTCCCGAGGTCGAACTCAAGGACTTACCTCCTCATCTTGAGTACGCATTTTTGGAGGGTGACGACAAGTTGCCCGTCATAATTGCTAAAGACTTGAGTGTCGAGGAAAAAGCCGCTCTCATAAAGGTTTTGAAGTCACACAAGCGAGCCATCGCTTGGAAACTCTCCGACATTAAGGGTATTAACCCAGAATTTTGTACTCACAAGATTCTTATGGAAGAGGACTACAAACCGGCGGTCCAACACCAAAGACGGGTGAATCCAAAAATCCACGATGTCATCAAAAAGGAGGTTGAAAAACTTCTTGACGCCGGATTAATTTACCCGATCTCGGATAGTCCTTGGGTAAGCCCCGTACATTGCGTACCGAAAAAGGTGGCTTTACCGTTGTTGTTTGATTGATGTTTACGAAGGAGAATTAACTCTTCGTGTTGGAAAAGAAGCCGTAACATTCAATCTTGATCAAACTTCGAGATACTCCTCTAATTATGATGATATGACGGCGAACCGAATCGACGTCATTGATATGGCTTGTGAGGAGTATTCTCAAGAAGTTCTCGGTTTCTCCGATGTGATCGCGAGTGGCAATCCCACTCCTTATTATGACCCGATCGTTTCTACCTCTTCTCCGACCCTCACTCCCTTCGGGGATAGTGATTTTCTTCTCGAGGAAGTCGACGCTTTCCTCGCTCTTGAAGATGATCCAACTTCACCGAAAGTTGATCACTCTTATTATGACCCGGAGGGGGACATTCTTCTTCTTGAAGCATTTCTCAATGATGATCCATCATTACCCCCTCCCACTCAAGGAAATTATTTGCCTGAAATTCGAAAAGAACTTAAAGTTTGTGAAGCTAAAAATGATAAATCTTCAATTGATGAACCTCCCGAGGTCGAACTCAAGGACTTACCTCCTCATCTTGAGTACGCATTTTTGGAGGGTGACGACAAGTTGCCCGTCATAATTGCTAAAGACTTGAGTGTCGAGGAAAAAGCCGCTCTCATAAAGGTTTTGAAGTCACACAAGCGAGCCATCACTTGGAAACTCTCCGACATTAAGGGTACTCACAAGATTCTTATGGAAGAGGACTACAAACCGGCAGTCCAACACCAACGACGGGTGAATCCGAAGATCCACGATGTCATTAAAAAGGAGGTTGAAAAACTTCTCGACGCTGGATTAATTTACCCGATCTCGGATACTCCTTGGGTGAGCCCCGTACATTGCGTACCGAAAAAGGTGGCTTTACCGTTGTTGAAAATGATGAAAACGAGTTAATTCCTACTCGATTGGTTACGGGTTGGTGTGTATGCATTGACTACTGAAAGTTAAATGAAGCCACCAGTAAAGACCACTTTCCACTACCATTTATGGATCAAATGCTTGAGAGATTAGCGAGAAACGAGTACTATTGTTTTCTCAATGGTTTATCGGGTTACATTTAAATTCCCATCGACCCTCATGATCAAGAAAAGACAACATTCACGTGTCCTTATGGAACGTTCGCCTACCGTCGCATGCCTTTCGGCTTATGCAATGCACCGGGCACGTTCCAAAGGTGTATGATGGCTATCTTTTATGATATGATCGAAAAAATGATGGAAGTCTTTATGGACGACTTCTCTGTCTTTGGGAATTCATTCGGAAATTGCCTCTCTCATGTAGACAAGATGCTCAAAAGGTGTGAAGACACCAATCTTTGTCTAAATTGGGAAAAGAGTCATTTTATGGTTAAGGAAGGTATTGTCATAGGCCATAAGATTTCCAAAAATAGGATTGAGGTCGATAAAGCCAAAATCGATGTGATTGCTAAGTTACCTCATCCCACCACTGTTAAGGGTGTTCGAAGTTTTCTCGGTCATGTCGGTTTCTACCGACGGTTCATTAAGGATTTTTCTAAAATCTCCCGATCGATGACTCATCTTCTTAAGAAAAATACTTCGTTTATCTTCTCCAATAAATGTATTCAAGCTTTTGAAACGGTAAAGAAAAAACTTACCGAAGCTCCAATCTTGATTGCCCCCGATTGAGACTTACCCTTTGAGCTTATGTGCGATGCAAGCGACTTTGCCATAGGTGCGGTCTTGGGGCAACGTCATGAAAGGCACTTTAGGCCTATACACTATGCTAGTAAAACAATGACCGATGCGGAATCGCATTACACCACGACGGAGAAAGAAATGTTAGCTGTGGTGTACGCCTTCAAAAAATTCTGCTCTTACCTCATCTTGAACAAAAGCATTGTGTATATGGATCACTCTGCCCTTAAATATCTCTTTGCTAAAAAAGATTCCAAGGCGAGATTGCTCCGGTGGGTTCTCCTCCTTCAAGAATTCAAATTCAAAGTAATTGACACAAAAGGAGCCGAGAATCTCGCGGCCGATCATCTTTCGTCCGTATTAGTTTAAATCCTTATGAAAATGTGCTCGACCCAAAGGAGATAAATGAAACGTTTCCTCTCGAGACACTTAATATGGTGACTTTTCGTGGTGACTCAAGTACCCCGTGGTTTGCCGATTTTGCAAATTACCACGCGGGGAATTTCATTGTTAAAGGGATGTCGTCCCAACAAAAGAACAAGTTTTTCAAGGATGTTAAACACTACTTTTGGGACGACCCCTATTTGTTCAAAATATGTGCGGATCAAGTGATCCGGCGGTGTGTTTCGGGCCAAGAAGCTATTGATATCCTCATAGCTTGCCATAGTGGACCCACCGGGGGACATTACGGTGCCAACTACACCGCCAAAAAGGTTTTTGACTCAGGATTTTATTGGCCAACTATTTACCGAGATGCCCATGACTTGGTCACCCGATGTGACACTTGTCAACGTCAAGGAAAAATTTCGCAACGTGATGAAATGCCTTAAAATTCCATCTAAGTTTGCGAAATCTTTGACGTGTGGGGCATCGATTTCATGGGGCCATTCCCGTCTTCACGAGGGAACAAATATATACTCGTGGCCGTCGACTACTTGTCAAAATGGGTTGAAGCGAAAGCGCTCCCCACCAACGACGCCCGAGTTGTTTGCAAATTTCTTAAATCTCTCTTTGCCCGATTCGGTGCCCCTCGTGCTATCATAAGTGATCGCGGAACCCATTTTTGCAATGACCAGTTTGCAAAGGTCATGCTTAAATACGGAGTTACTCACCGTCTCTCCACCGCGTATCACCCACAAACAAGTGGGCAAGTTGAGGTATCCAATCGTGGCTTGAAACGAATTCTTGAAAGGACCGTAGGCGAAAACCGTGCCTCTTGGTCGGATAAATTAGATGACGCACTTTGGGCCTTCCGTACCGCTTACAAAACAACCCATTGGGTGTTACGCGCTTACCAAGCTCGTGTACTAAAAGGCATGTATCTACGATCGTGCTTCGAGCCACAAAGCCTATTGGGCCATAAAGCATGAAAACTTTGACCTTTCGACCGCGGGCGATCACCGAAAAGTTCAACTCAATGAATTAAATGAACTTCATGATCAAGCCTATGAGAACTCTTTGATCTATAAAGAGAAAACAAAGAGGATCCATGACTCCAAGATCAAAAACCGCGTTTTCAACGTCGGTGATCAAGTCCTCCTCTTTAACTCTAGATTGAAGATTTTCTCGGGCAAGCTTAAGACCCGTTGGTCCGGACCATTCACCGTAACCCAAGTGTACCCTTATGGCACCGTCGAGTTATCTCAAACCGACGGGCCAAACTTCAAGGTGAACGGTCATAGAATTAAGCACTACTTTAGAGGGGACGTACCACAAATGGTTTTCCCGGATCTCCATACCTTCCCTAAGGACCAATGAATTCGGGGAATAGGTCAAGTATAGTGACCCTAAAACAAGCGCTTCGTGGGAGGCAACCCATGCTTATTCGTAATAATATTATGTAGTAATGAATAAGTTTTTTATTGTGAAGAGGTGTGCCTCTTCCTTTCTCGTGTTTTGTGTTTTTGTGATGATTGTCCAGGATTGTCCCGGATTTTTGAAGCCTCTCGTGCTCGCGGTTTTGTCCTTCGATCACTCGAGCTTCAAATCCTCTGCTTCATTTGGGAAATCCAATATCCAAATCTTATCGACTAACGTTTATCTTTAAGCATACTTAATAAACGACTTAGGATTTACGTAGAGACCCTTCTTAAAACATTGAGGACAATGTTTAATTCTAGTAAGGGGGGGATCTTCGATTTGATTGTGCCTGCAGTCGTTGTTTTCGCGTGATCCCGTTTTACCACCAAAATACCAAAAAAATGAAAATTTTTAAAAATTTTCAAAAATAAAATAAGTGTTTTGTCACAATTTTGACTTTCCTGCTGGGTAGAATAAGAATAAATTTTGACTCGATCGAGCGTGTTGAGCTCTAGCTTGTTCCTTAACATTTAGACTAAGCGTTCGCAGAAATTCGCGATGAACGAAAAATGATAGAGTTAATTATGAGTTGGATACTAAACAAGGATTATTTGGAAATCCTAAGAGCTCATGTATGTAATTTGTGGGTTTTTCCCCTATAAGCTCCTAACCGGACTAATAATACGTGCTATTTTTGGAAATTAAACTTAAATCAACAATTTTTGAATTTGAGATGTAGTCGATAGCAATAATTTTAATCTTAGTTCAAATTTATACTTAAATTTTCCAAAAAGAAGTCTTCTCTATATATCGTGAAATAAAGTAAAAAAAATAAAATAATAAGTAATAATTATAAACTGTGGGCTGATAAAAGTTTGCTGCATCTTGCCGGCTCACAACCGATGTTACAACCTTCTAAAGAAAGCCCATAGTGAGAATAATAATCTGAGATTGATAAAAGTTTGCTGCATCTTGCCGGCTCACAACCGATGTTGCAGCCTTCTAAAATGTCGAGGGTTACAATTGCATCAATGTTATGTTTAAATATTAAGTGTGAATTAATAAATATAAGGAAATTCTCTTTTTGTTAAATTTTAATAGGCTTTTGAACTTAGACTATTTCATTTTAAGTTTTTCTAAATAAGCTATGTGTATACGGGAAACCTAAGAGTTTTTGAAACCAAAGGTTTGTGAGTCCCGATACTAGTCTCTGTGGGGTGTTAAAAGCCTGGTCACTTAGCTACAAGGTTGAGATGTGTTGAGACGAAAGTCGCTACATGGGATGATCTCGCCTTCAAACTCATTACTCTCGGGTGGAACGTGAAGCATAGAATTTTGCAAAACGTTGATCCATGGTTGAAATTTGAAATAGCACATTCACGTAAGATATAATAATTGTCGAGAGTGAAAGGTTCGCAAGTTAAAAATATGAGTACTGTTAGCATCTTAACTTATATTTATTTGTGATTTTGTTTTAAGCTTGGTTTGAAATAAGTGAAAAGTCAGGAACGATGAATTTATCCTTTTTGGGGCATTTTAGGATTGAAATGCGTCTTGTTCTATGATCCCTAACGGTTATGAAAATAACGAAAGTCAAACATGTTAGTTAGTTGCTTAGAAAGAAAAGTACAAAAAAATATGATAAAAAGGAAAAATACAAAAATATGTGTGGGAATAAGTGTGAATATTTAAAAATGGTCAAAACGGGGCTTTTCAAAGCTATTGATTCTTTAATTCCCCTCGATGAACACTTAGCTACTTTTCGAGGTAATTAGTCGAGGGGGATCGTGATTCTTAGTTTTCTTAAGTGTTTACTTATAACATTGCGTGAGGACATGACAATATCTTAGTATGGGGGATTTTGGTACGTGCTTAATTACACATACCATTTTCCATTAAAACCGGACTTAAATGACAAAAAACGTACCAAAAATACATTATATTTGTATGTTTTGCATTTGTATTGTGCAGGTAACGAATATCTAAGAAAATGACAAAATCAAAGCCAAAACGATAAAACCGAGCACGAGAAGGGAAAGAGCATGAAAGAAAAGTCAAATCAAAAGTCAAAAAGTCAAAGTCAACCAAAGTCAACCCCAACAAAGTCAAAGTCAAAGGTGGAGCCGATATCGAAGAAATGTTAAATGGGCCAACCCGTACCCATCTAATGGGCTGGGTCAGCCCATTTAAACATTATAAAGACTTAAAGACTTATAAAAAGCCCAAGATCTCTTTTATACATACCCGGCCCAACACAAGCCCAAACAATATCCCATAACCCTTTTTAACAAACCTGTTAACCCAACCCCTTTTAACCTTTACACCGTTAGTCCTTTAAGGACTAACGGTGCAAACATTTACCAACTTCAAGGGCCAAAGATGCGAAGTATAAGGACGATGGATACAATACATCTATACACCTTGAAGGACCAAACTTGCCAACTCCCTAACTTTTAAAAATGGCGTCAGTACTATTCATCATCCCTCACACACGACTTGTGTGTGTCTGGCACCCTGCAACAAAAGACAAAACCCTCCACTCCACTACAAAACTTTATAAAACACCTTATCCCACCACACAAACCTCCAAAATCCACCTTGGCAATCCTCAAGCACCCTATTCGACTAAGAAAGAAGACACAGATTGAAGGGTTAAGATAAAAGGACTTGGGCACTACTCAAAATTGATGGCTATGATTGATTGAAGACTTGCCTCACACAACAAGCACACTTTTGAGCTGTCTCACGAATAATGCACACATCCTAGAACCTTCTTAGCTTTTATATAAATAGGACTCATTGTAAGCCCTTAGGCATGTAGTTTTTAACCTAGTTTTTAATATTTAGCTTATTTTTAAGTCATTTTGATTATTGTCTTTTATTTTCCAAGCCTTGTAACCTGTTCTTAGTATTAATGAAAGTTTGAAGTTTTTAAGTAAAATTTTGTATTCCTGTTTTTCTTATTGGTAAAAGTCTCTCATAAGCTGTTTTAAGCTCTTATAAAAACATATAAGCAATTTGTTTTCATTTAAATATTAAGTACTTAAAAAAATTTTATATAAAAAAATACACTCCCTAAATTACCACAGCTTAATGGATGATAAGCCAAACTTGGATGGGCATATGGACACTACTAGCTTGTCTTTTGACAAGCTAGAGCTTGTAGATTAGCTTATTTATAAGCTTGTTTGCCCTGTTTTGAGCAAGGGCTTTTGTAAGTTCCTAAATTTCCATTTTCTTGCATTTTACTGTAGCATTGCTTATTCTTGCTTATTTCTGCTTATATCTGCTTATTTATGTTTGCTTATGATGTTTAGTGCTTATTATGCTTGTTTTGTAGTTTAGAGATCATTAGTTTAAGTTTTTCTTAAAAACTGTCTAAAATAGCTTAAAATATTACTTATTGTGTTCTAGCTTATTTAAGTGCTTAACTGTTGTTGAAACTTGCTTATTACTGTCTGTTTTACTTGTTTAATATCTGGTCTTAAGGGTTTGTTCATAAAAAATTCAAGTTATCAAGTTAAAATTAGTAAAAAAATGTTTAAAGGGGTGTTTGGTTTAACTATTTTTAATGATCAAAATGGGTCAAAATGAGTTTAGCCTTTTGGGTCACTTTAGTTTAACTTAAACTCATCCTAAAATCCAGTAGTTAGAAGTTTTTAAGAGTTAAAATTCAAAATCCTAGTTTATATAAGTAGTTGTTTGAATCTGTTAGAATTTTGTTAAAAAAACCAGTTCAAATGATTTGGTTTTTGCTTACTGAGTTTTTGTGATGTTTTTGTGTTTATTTAAGTCTTAAAACAAGTTAGAAAAATAGTTCAATAGGTCTGCAAGTATTGTTTAGTTTTTACTAAATCTGTCAAAATTCATCAAGTTTGAGAAATAGCTTTTTCACTTTCTTTTTGTGGCTTATCCTTTATTTCAAACTCTCTTTTGAAAGATGATATAAGTTCTTTGAGGTCTAATCTAGATCTGTTTTGAGGTCTTAAGTTCATAAGGTTCTGTTTTTTTGCTTATTTTTAAGCTCAAAAGTAAGGTTTTGTTAAGATTGAAAAAATCTTCTAAGTGTTGAATATGTGTGAAACACTTTTTTCATTAAGCTTTTTAAAGGCTTATTTGATTTTCAAACTCATTTTTCTTTGCTGATTTAAGTAGCTTTTTGGATAAGCTTTAAGGTCTTATAAGTTTCTAAGCCATAAGGATCTGTTTTGTAGCTTAAAATTAAGCTCAAAAAGTCCCATCTTGGCTGTTTGCTTAGTAGTTGTGAGCCAAAAAGCTCATTTGCTTATTTAAGCTTATTTGCGTATTGTTTTTGCTTATTTTAGGATTAGTATTGCTTATTAGGTTAGTTTAAGCCTACTTTAGCATATTTCACTTAGGTTAGGGCTTATTTGAGCTTATTGCTTCCTTTAGTTAAAAACTTCAAGTTTTAGAGTCTTTTTAGTTAATCTGACATTTAAGCTAATTCCACCTTATTCTAGTTGCTTATTTTTATGCTTTAGTGCTTTTTAGATATATCCTTTCATCTGTCTTAGCTTATTTTGAGTTTTCTTAGCTTATTTATGTTCAAAATGCTTAACAGTTTAACCATTAAGTCTTTTTAGAGTAAATAAGTATTCTGTCACCCTTTAATAGCTTATTTTTGTGCTTATTTGTGGCTTATATAAAAAGTGTCTTTGTAAAAGTTGCTTATTTATTGCTTAACTAAAAAGTTGTAAAAAAATGGAAAATAAAAAATATTTAGGAGTTGGGGGAAGTCCCAGGTGAGCAGGACTCGAACCCGAGACCTCAACCCCCACACCCTTGGGTCTTTTCCGTTTAGTCTTGCATAATCAATAAACTTATACAAGTTTTAGCCCTTTAGTCCCATAAGCAATTCGAAGCTTATTTGGGCTTTTTCTTAGCTTATTTGATAAGCTGGCTTAACCAGCTTATTTTTCCTGCATTCCTCATAAGATTTAGGACTTTCCTGCAATTTTTTAGATTTTTCCAATTTTATTTGTTATTTTTCTTTAATTTTCGTAGATTAAATTTTTAAAAAGTCATTTAAAAATAGAAAATTAATTCAGAAAAATAAAAAAAATATAGTTTTTAGTTTTAGAATTAAAATTTTAAGGTTTACAAACTTTAAAAACATTTTTATCATTTTTAGATTTTAAATTTCATTTTTAGCTTTTTTTTATTTAATTTTAAAAATTAGTTTTAATTTATAAAAAGTAGTTAAAATAGTTCTCATTTTAGACTTTTCTAAAGTAGAAAATCATTTTTTGGAATTTTTAGGTGTTAATTTGTTATTTTCTAGAATTTTAAATAGATTAAATAGGTTTTTAATTCATAAAAAATTATTAAAAAGTAAAAAAAATATAATTCCTTTTTAGAAAATTTTCTTTTGTCATTTTAGAGGTTTAGAAACTAAGTTTTCATTTTTAGGGTTTAATTTTGAATTAGTTGATAATTAGACGCGTTTTTAGGATCCCCGGTTTTCATTTTTAGTTTAAAATTGTGTTGATTTAATTGTTTTTAGTGTAAATTGCATTAAATTTCCTGTAGATTTAGAAAACCAATCATAATCTTTGTTCCATTCAAGCATCAAATGTCAAACCGACAAACGACTTTCCATTGCATTCCTCGTTGGGGATAACGACCCGGGAATCATACTTCCGGATTTTCTACATTGAGATTTTTTGATAATTATCCTTATTATATATTTATAATTATTTATATTTATATATATTTAAAGGGGTAGTTTCGAAATTATCATTTTGTAATGTTTATAAAAATGTTTACAACATTTTATAAAAGTGTAAGGTTGAATAAAAATTTCCTTTGATCATAAAATGCATTAAGCATTTGTTTATTCATACCTTGAAGTGATATAATTTTCGAAACAAAAATTTACTACTAATTACTTGTTTACGTTTAATTTTACATTGAACGTTTTTATATTTTGTGATTATCAAAACGTAAAGATGTGAAAAATATTAATAATGTTTTTAGGCATTATTTCTATCAACAATATCCCCCTTTTTAATGATTACAAAATTTAAACTCATTAAATGTAAAATTATTTTTAAACAAGTATTTAGTGAGTTTTATGTCATTTCTCCCCCTTTTTGTAAAATCAAAAAGGCATCGTCGAGAGTTGCTAGTAAAATCAACGGAATAAATGCTCCCCCTTGATGTGTGCTCCCCCTCGTTCGAGGGCACCAAGGAAGCGAGCTATTGTTTCTTGGCTACAAAAACGAGTTAGAACAATACAAATATTTCTAACATGTAGCAAGAAGGAAAAATATGGCATAATTAGTGCAACCAACAATAATCATCCATTAAAAGTAAAATAGTGTGTGAACCACACTCATGCATACATAAGGAAAATAAATAACATGCTAACATACATGAAATTTTTGTAAACTACAAATAGTCCTATAACTAGTAAAGCTCCATAGGACTTGCTTGCAAAATGGTGGATGGACAATTATTTGAGAAACTAAACATAGAGTATGTTTAGTTTGGGGAAGATGGTGGAGGTGGTGGGATGATGGTTGTTGGTGGTTGTGAGAGCATATGTTTAATATATGAAAACATATATTGGAGTTCATCTCTCAACCCAAATATGAGAGTACGATTGTGAATGCAACACAAACATGAATCTCCGTGTGCCTCAAGAAGGTTCCAAGGAATGGGATGACCAAAGATAGGTGGTGAAGGTGATGGAGTATCAAATTGGACATCAAGTGGGGTAATTGGTGAAAGGGTGAGAGTGATGTCCATTGATGCATTTTCTTGAGTTGGAGGTGGTAGAGAAACTCTTGGAGGAGGAGATGTTGGTGGGTTTAAGTAACCATTAGGTGAAAGTGATGTTGATGAGGTTGGTGATTTAGGTATGTAGTCAATTAAGGATGAAGAAGTATCTTTGGTTGTTGTGTTTTGGAGGGTGCATTAGGAGCACTAGGTGATGAGAGTTGAAGTGTGGGTGATGGAGTTTTTGTGTCATCATGGGTTAAATCCACAAACAATTGTTTTGGTGGAATGATGTTGATTTTTGGTCTCTTGGAGGCTTTGGAGATGGAGGCTCTAGTGGATGCCATGGATGTTGATAATGGTTGATGAATGATGAAGAAGATGGTGTATTGGAGATGATCATTTGGAGGGGATTTATGGGAAGGAAATGGTTTGAAAATGGAATGAGTTTGAACTAGATTAAGTTATTCCAAATTGTGTTCGAGCATTCTGGGCAAAGATAGCTGAGACTAGGTAAAAGAGGGTCAAAAAGCAGGAAAAATACTGTTTTACCCGTGATTTACTAGGGCGGTCCCCTTAATTAGGGGGCGGTCCCCTTAAAGATAAGGGGGCCGCCCATTATGAATTAAGGGGGCTCTGTTGGCTTCCATTTTTCATAGAAAACGATTTTTCTTAGAATTTTTGTGAGTGTATTTCTCTTTTGGTGGTTTATTTGCAGCAAGCCCTATTGAGTTGTATGAGCACATTTAATCATATAACATGTAATAAACACATTAAATCATGAAACCAAAGTAGCATAAATGGTTGATTAAACAACTAAAGGTTTAAAACATCATAGCAAGTAAGTACCTAAAGATAACCAACACATAAGTCTTTCTGAATACATCGGATAATCACCACACAAGTTGTTAAGAACATACACATAATCAAGTTAAAAATTGTCTTAAACTACATTTAGCTATTTAGCTAACTTCACTCCTATGTCTTCACTTCTTCTTCTTGCTAAACACTCCTTTTAGTGCCTTTCCAAATGATTTAAACCCTCCTCGCATCTCCTTGTGCATTTGTTGCGTTTGGTTGAGCAAGGTGGTTTGTCGTTCAAAGAGAGTTTCATCGGTTTGTTCGGAAGCGGAAGGCATTTGGTAGTTTTGGTATTCGAGTGGATTAAGGGAGTTAAGATAGGTGGTAGGAGATAGAGTACTTGCTCAGGAAGTTTCGACATCATCATCGTCTTTGTGTTGATGAGATGACGTGCCTTGATGATGAGAGGATGAAGAAGAGACGGAATGACATGCCTTGCCACGATCACTTCGAGGTCGTCGAGTTTGTTAGGGCAAGAGGACGCATTACTTGCTCAACAATGTCATATATGCCATTGTCAAGATGAGGATACATTTCCATGACGTGTCGATAAAGACGAGTAAGAAACATGCCATACAAAAGATTTGCGGTTCGAGTAGCTCTATGACATTGGATTCTTTTGATGAAGAAATAAGCAAGATTGTATTGTTCTTCGGCAACAACATAATACATCATGTGAGCAAGATAAGTGGGGAGACGGTCCCGATGTCTTCCTAGTCCGAACACATTCTCACGAATGAGTTCTTCCCATTGCTTCATGTCGGGGCTTAGTTATTTGGTGAGAATTTGATTTGGATTAAGAGATACAGTTTGGCTTTTAATGGTACGGTCTACCACGACACGTTCCAATTCAAGAAGTCGACGAATGTCGTTGGAGTAGGAAGATCGGTGCAATATGGTACCTTGGTTTCTTGAGAATACTCAAGAGATGCAAGGTCCCATTCGTTTGTAAAAACGGCTTGACCATTGTATGGGATTTTGAGGATTTGACCGAATTGAGCGAGAGTGAGAGTTATGAATTCGTGTTGAATCATAAAAGAGATAACAAGATAGCCATATTCATCGGTTTGTATCGTGACTTGACTATAGAAGTCTAGAATAAATCTCGGAACAATCGGTTCGTTGATTTGAAAGAGACAATTGAAGCGAATGTTAGAAAAGAGACGCTCAATATTGTTGGATTTGTAGTAGGCTTGATCAACAACACGACCTTCGTGAATGTTGCGGTTTTCAATAGATTTGTAGAATTGGGCAATAGTAGGGGAGATGCCGGGAATTTTGGATACTTTTGGGATGTAGGATTTAGTGAGAGATATATCGGTGGTAGTAGCTTTCGGCATTTTTGTCACCTAAACAGGATATCAACAAAATAAAAATGTTACAAAAAAAATAATAAAGAAAATGAAATGAAGTTTTTGACAAATGTGGGACAAGGATTACTTCGACTCTAAAAGTGAAAACCTAAGAAGTGATCCATATGTTCCTTAATTTATTTTTGACTTAATCTAGGATGTCGAAGAATATATATTAGTTATATATTTCAACATCAAGACAATAACCCAAACACTCCCTTATCAATACAAAATTTGTCTAAGCTTGTCGAAAATTATGCGTTAAGTGAATATTTTGTTTGACAAGTATAAGTTTATTATTTTTGACTTGACAAGAGTTAAATAGTGTTTGTTTTGACTCAATACCATGTTTTTGAAATGTCAAGCCAAACGCCCCTTTATTTTATACCTTTTATAAAATATATCAAAATATATATGAATTATATATCTTGATGACTTATACAAGTTTGTTAAGTGTTTATACAAGTGACAAAACTATAGTGATGGTTATTTCGACTCTAAAAATTGATCCTAAGAAGCGAACCAAACACCCCTTTATGTTTATAGCACATTATCCATTGATTCGAAAAGTATACATTTAGGAATGTACGTTTCGATGGGCAATGTATTGTTGTTTTAACGTGTTTTTGGCATGAATCAACAATGTATAACCTTTGTTTCAAAAAATGAAAAATATGTATATATATTTATAAAATTTTTGAGCCAAACAAAATTTTGTGACTCAATTCAAATGAATGTATTGAATTCTTATGACTACGGGGGTCATCGTAGTTATGGATTTCCTAGTTCTAATCTAAAAATCAAAAGACACACACAAAAGAATATAATTATACCCAATTTTAATTAAGAACAAAATTGGATGAATTTGAAAAAGATAAGTATAGGAAATCTTACAATAGGTGTTGTTAATCGAGTTGTAGGTGATTGCCCCTTGCGAAATTGGATGAATTTTGAGTTTGGGGATTGGATTTTATGGTTTTTGAGTGTGTGTGTTCGTCACACAGTAGCAGGGAGAAGAGGGAGAGGATAAATGGGTGTTTGGTAATTGGTTTTGTAGAGAAAAAGGTCTGTTTGGCTTTTCAGATGGGCGGTCCCCTTAATTAATTAAGGGGGCCACCCTTTTTACACGGCCGGTCCCCTTAATTTTAAGGGGGCCGCCACCTGAAAAAAAAATTCTTCGATTTTTTTTTGTGAGAATGAATATTGACAATTTTTAATTAACTCATTGTTTAATTAAAAAGTTTCTTTGACTATTTCGGACGAGATAATCAAGATGTCAATACATGAGATGATTTGGTGACTAGACTCCTTGCGAATATGATGAATTAATTTCTTCGAGCGAAAAAATTAATTGATATGTTTTGAAACGGGAACGTGTAGATATTGTGGTAGATGAGAGATCGGAATAGAGATGATACTTCCACAAGGCGATTTTGATAGACGTAGTTGAGGCGAGCGTCGAGGTGGAAGGGAGTTTGTTTCATCCATAGTGGTTTAAGATTTTTCCGATGCAAAACTAATCCTACTTCTATGTTAATTATTATCCACTAACTCACTTTTCTTCGTCTACGTAAGTTCGTGGCCATAGAAGATTTCCATTTCATAGTGGTTCATGGATAATCCATGTGAAAGAATGGTTCCTAATGAACAAATTCTTTTAAAACTAGAAAGCCAACAAATGGCATTTCTAGTGACTACCATATTTCCTAATTATCATTAATACTAAGTATATCATATACCAATCTATAATTTATGTAATTAGAGAGTGAGACGTACCTTAGCCTTCAAGAGAAATTACATAAAAATCTTCAAGGTAGCAAGCTTTAAGGATGAGGATTTATGGAAATCCTATACGAGTTCTTCAATTTGTTTGACGAAAGCCAAATGATGCTTGTAGATGATTAACCTCGGAAGATATGATCATTTAGCCACTTGGTCCCCATTGTTTCATGGGACCGAAGTTATTGTTTCCGAACATGTTTTGCATTTGATTCGAACACATGCACGGTGAACATCTTCCACATTGAGTAAAGCTCGGTTGGTGTGGATGATTCCACATTGTGTGATTAGTGTTAGAGTAATTTGGTCTACCTTGGTCTCTCCTAGGTTGAGGTGTTTTGGAACGAGGATGAAAGTTTTCCTTTCTTCTCGGAGGAGGTGTTTTAGACCTCATTGTGGGTTTAGTAAATCCGACTCCGGGTTTTAAGGAGGGTTTGTAAAAACGTTTTACCTCATCATCACTTACAATAGGAATTTTTGTATTGTTTGTACGTATAAATTTTGGTTTTGATTTTGGGTTTGATTATATCAATTTTTCCTTCGACTCGACTTCTTGGGCTTTTACAATCTTTACTTGTTTGGTTTCGCTAGGTGATCCTTTGGTAAAATTAAAACCTAACCCGGATTTATCTCCAGAAGTTTTTTGAGAACTTATTATTTTCTTCAGTGAGTGACTACTATCATTAAATTGATTTAGCCTAGATATTTCTTTTCTAAGCTTCTCATTTTCAAGCTTAAGGTCTTGACATAATTTACATTCTTCAATTACTTTCTTACCTTTTTCTAATCTAGATAATTTATTTTTTAATTCAAGTGCTTCATTCCTAATTCTATTTTAGCTTGTTTTAGAGTTTTATTTTTAGCCATGACTTTTAGTCCTAATTTACATAGTCTACTATATTCACTATCTAAGTCATTTTTGTCTAGTGATGATAGGTCATCACTAAAGTATTCGGTTTCGGAAAGTACCTCATTGTAAGCTTTAGCTATAAGACACTTTTTGTCATTTGTCTTTTCCTCTTCATCATCGTCGCTATCACTCCAAGATCCTCCAATAAATGCTTTTTGATTTTGATATCTTGATAGTTTGGACATTCTTCGACGAGATGATTTGGATCTTCACACTTAAAGCATTTTCTTTCGCCTTTGCCATTTTTGTCGTCTTTATTTCTTTGGAATGATTTTCTATCTTCATGTGGTTGTCTTACGAACCGTCCTCGTCTTTTGAAAAATATCTTGAAGTCTCTTATGGCCATGGTGTATTCTTCATCTTCACTATTGGAGGTTAAGCTATCATCATCACTAGATTCCTTTCTAGCTTTCAAGGCAATAGATCTACTTTGTTCCTTTTTCCTTTTGACGGTTTCAGAATCTTTCTTAATTACTTCTTCATAAACTTTCAAATTTCCAATGAATTCGTCAAGTGATAGAGTTGTTAGATTCTTTGATTCTTCAATCGCCGTGACTTTTGCGCGCCATTTAAGATGTAATGCCTTAAGAAATTTCCTTACACAATTCTTGCTAGAAAAACTTTCATCAAGTGCTTTTAGACTAGTAATAATAGTGTTAAATTTAGCAAATGCATTATCTATTAATTCCTCTCCCGGAATCATGAATTGTTCATCTTGTTGAACAAGAAGATCTATTTTGTTAGCTTTGACTTGATTATTACCTTGATGAGTGATTAACAAAGTATCCCAAATTTCTTTTGAGGTTTGACACATAAAAATTCTTTTATATTCTTTACATGGTAAAGCATTATAAATTACCATTTTAGCTTCATTATTTTTAGCAAGTTTCTTTTTAAGATCATTGTTTTGTTTATGAAAAGGTACAATTTCATCCTTTTTAGTTTCGGGATTATTTTGAATAGGAGGAAAATCACCATCGGTAATAATATGCCTGATCACCACTTAATATATATAGATATAATATATAATAAATATATAATATAAATATATAATAAGGATAAGATCAATAATAGAGAGATAAGTATCCCATAAGGCTTTTAGAAGGAAATTACTTTTACCCAAAGTAAAACCCTAAAAAACTTTCCTGGGTCGTGTCCTGACGAGGTGTGAATTGAGAATAGGGATTAAGTTCGTGATCGCGTTTTTGAATGATTCAATGATCTTTTTTGTTTCTATTTCTATAATTAAAATACAAAAAACAAATAAAGGCAAACCTAAAAACGAAAGCAATTAAGGCTAAAACACTAAAACCGATAACGGGATTCAAATTTTGTTCTTTAAAAAACTAAATTCTACAAATTTAACCCTACAAATACAAATTTAATTTTTAACAATCCTAAATGATAAAAGAAAATTAAAAAAAAAGAATTATATTTTTTTGACTTTTATTTTATTTAATATGAATTAAAAACAGTTTTAGACTAAATTAAATATTAAAAATACTAAAGGAATTATAAAAAATCTGAAAAAATCACAAAAAGTACTTAAGAGGAAGCTAAATCTAAGAAAAATAAAACGGGACAAACAGCTTATCTAAATAAGCTGTTAATAAGCCGAAAAGGCTTATTGCTTAAAAGGGCCAAAATGTGTATAAAAGAAAAATAGGTGGAGACTATAACAAAAAAGTCCTAAGGGCAGGATGGTTGTGTGTGGTGGTGTTAAAATACTTGGTTGGGGTTGTGGAGGTCACGGGTTCGAGCCTTGCTCACCCATGACTTCCCAATTTCCCAAGTATTTTTATTTTTCAAAATTTCTTTTTGCAAAATCTTTTCAATAAGCTTAAAAACCAACTTTAACAAAAGCACTTTTTTTAGAAACTTGAAATAAGCCAGAAATAAGCTAAATTAAGTTAACAGTTTTGGCTTTTTAAACTAAGACTTAAAGGCTAACTGTTAAGCATTTTTTAGACTTAAAAAGCTAATAAAAAAGCAAATGAGCTTATGACAGCTTAACACCTACACCTAAATAGCACTAAAGATCAAGAAATAAGCAAATAGATAAGCTAAAACTAAGCTTAAAATGACAGAATTACTTACAAAGCTTTTAAACTTAAATTTGCTAAACTAAAAATGCTCATAAGCTTGAATAAGCTCTAACCTAATGAGCAAGAATAAACATAAGATAAGCAAATTCAATAAGCCATAAGCTCAGAAGAGCAAATGAGCTTATTTCTCAAAACCAATATCCAAACAGCCAAAAGACACTTTTCTAGCTTAATTTTAAGCTAGACAAAGGATCCTTATGGCTAAATGACTTGTAGCACAATGAAGCTTATACAATAAGCTACAATGATCATCAATAAAAAAGGAGTTTGAAATTCGGATAAGCCATGAAAAAGCTAAGTGAAAAAGCAACTTACACTCTGTATATGCTGAGTTTTTTTTTCAACTTTTATAAAGACAAAAGCAAAAATGCAGGCCTATATTAAGATATGAAAAGGACTTTTAAAAGAAAAAATAAGCTCAAACAGATTGAGCTTGACACCTAAAGAGCTTGTGCTATGAATTTTCAAACCCTAAATCCCACTTTAGCTAACCTAAATTTGTAAGTGAAAAATGACTTTTAACTTAAAAAAAACTATGAAACTTGACATATTTTTACAAAAACTTAAACCACAATTGCACACTTAAATTACTCTAACCCTACTGCATTCTTAGGCATAAACAAGAATGAAAGCATAAATTATAAGCACCTAATCAAAACATAAGCCAATAAGCTAATCTATAAAGCTTAAACCTCACAAATTCAAACCATAACTACTAAAAACCTTAAAAATAAGTTTTAAACTTTGAAAACTTATCTAAGCTGACTTATAGGCTTAATTTAAGCTTTTCAAAGTTTCTTAAAGGACACAAGACATCAAGCAGTATTAACTCATGTTAATACTGCCAGTGCCAAACACCCCTTAAGAAATTGAAAAACCATTTTAAGCTTATAACAGGCTAAGAAAACTTAAACAAACTCAAGACAGATTAAGCACAAAGTAAATTAATGACAAATAAGCACTTAGAACACAAAGATAAGCATTAAAAATAAGCAAACAAGATTAGCAGTTTTAAAGCTAAATAAGGCAGATTTGTGAAAAACATAAACAAAGGAGATTTAAACAACAAGCAAGCATCAATAAGCAATAATTAACTTAAATAAGCATAAATAAGAAGTAAGAAGCAATAAATAAGCAATAAGCAATTTAAGCTAAAAAATAAAAAGGAAAGACTTACAAAGCCCTTTGCTCTAAACAAGGGCAAATAAGCTCTTAAGAGCTTTGTCTACAAGCTCCAGCTTATTAAAGATAAGTTCTTTTTAGTGATTTTTGAGGTAAAAAGGACTTAGGCTATATAAACCATGGAAAAGTTTATATAGCGTAAGTTAAACAGCTTAAGTAACAAGTAAAAACAGTTTAAAAGAGCTTACAAAATAGTTTTATAACATAAAATGCATTAATCTTAAAAACAGATTTCTTAAAACTTAAAAACTTCAAATTTCCTTAAACTTAAAAATGGATTACAAGACATGGAAATTTAAATTGCATAAAGTAAAAACATTAAAAATAAGCTGCTAAAAACTAGATTAAAAACTACTTGCCTCAAGGGCTTACAAAGGGTCCTATTTATACTAAATTCTTCAAGTCTTGGGTCTTCAAGGTGTGCTTCTTTAGTGAGAGGGTTTGCAGCTGTGTTTGTTATGTGAGAGGAGTTGAAAATCAATCCAAGCCATCTAAATTTCTTGGCCACCAAGTAGAATGATCTTAGCCATTGAATCTTTGTCATTGTCCCATCAACGAATGAAAATTGAGAGGATTGTCAAGGTGGAATTGTTGGTTTGTGGTGTGGGGTTTGTTATGAAAGTGATGGGTTTATTTTGTGGCACCGGGGTCAAGTGAGAGGGGTCAGGGATGGTGAATAGTGAGAGCGGGAAAATTGATTTTGGGGGTGAAATGAAAGTTAACGGGCGTTAGCCCTGTTTTTGTTAATCATTTGCACCGTTAGTCCTTTTGGACTAACAATGTTAGTCCTTGAGGACTAACGGTGTATGGGTGAAAGGGTGTATGGTTGTTAACTGTTGTTGGGCTATGGTTCGGGCCGGGTATTAGTGTTGGGCCCTAAGCTTATATTTAGCTTAGTTTTGGTCTTCTTAATACATTAATAGGCTGACCCGGCCCATTAGATGGGTGCGGGTTGGCCCATTAAGTATTTCTTTGGTTTCGGTTTCGGCTTTGACTTTTGACTTGGTTGACTTTTTGGTTGACTTTGACTTTGACTTTTTGGATTTTCACGCTCTTTCCAATCCCGTGCTCGGTTTTGTCCGTTTTGACTTGAATTTTGTCCTTTTTGTTGATATCAATTACCTGCACAATACAAATGCAAAACACACAAATACAATGTATTTTTGGTATGTTTTTAGTCTTTTAAGCACGGTTTATTAGGTCAAAGGTATGTGTATTTAAGCACATACTAATGCCAAAGATCTAGATCTTTTGACTTCACATAAGTTTCGAATCTATTTTTCCAATAAATAAATCCATCACTTTCAAATAGTGGTGGTCTTTGCATAGATTGCCCTTCTAAATATTTTTCCGATTCCATAGATCGATTCAAGTTTTAAAATACAATTTATTTTAAAAATCTTGTTTAACGTAGCTCTTGATACCAATTGTGGAAAACTAGAATGGGGGGTTGAATAGTTTACCGCTTTTTAATTTAAGGTTTTAAGGTGTTTGTAAAAATTCTAGATTCGACTTTATGTGAATTCAATACTTGCACAATATAAACAATATGCTTATCTAAACAATTATAAAAGACAAATAATGTAAGACAAGAGATAAGAGTAAGAACAATCAAACCACAACGCGAGGATTTATAGTGGTTCGGTAACGAAGCACCTCTTCGCCCTACTCCACTCCCCGAGCACCAAACTCGAGAGTTTTCTTCACTATGTCAACAAACTCCCTTATGGCGGAGAAAACCGTACACAACGTTGCTTATATCAATTTACGACACTAAGCTAAATGTCGAGTTCTAATCTTAGCTAGAACCAATCTATCACAACACGACTTCACTACTTGTTCACGACTTCACAACTTCACGACTTCTTCACAACTTCAAGACTTCTTCACAACTTCAAGACTTCACTTCACCACACTACTTAGATCACAACTATCTAACACTACTTGGTAAGATCACCACGATCTAACTATACTTACAAAGATCGCCAAGATCTAGCTACTACACACAAATACAAGATATACAATTGATTTACAAGTTATGGTATGGATGCAATAAGATTGTAACAACACACAAAGATGTAATACTTCTTCACTTGATGATGGAAGTATTCTTCTCTTGCACTTGAGGAATTAAGCTTGGATCACTTGGAAACAAAGATTTATGATTAAATACTCAAAGGATTTTAGAGAGGGTATGTAGGCTGTTTTTAGCAGAAAGAATGAATGCAAAAGGTGAGAAAATATTGGGGAAAGGTCCAGTATTTATAGGACAAATTGGAGGAGCGTCAGTCTATGGGCGGTCCCCTTAAATAGGTGGGCGGTCCCCTTAAAATTAAGGGGGCCGCCCGTGTATTTAAGGGGGTCGCCCTAGGCTAGGGGCTCCCCAGTTTGTCTTTTGTGTAGGGGGGATTTTCTAGAATTTTTCTAGCCGTTTTAGGTCCAAAATTTTGAATTTCAAAATGTTTATTTTGAATAAAACATTTATTTTAATTGTAGAAAATATTTTGTAATGTTTATAAAAATGTTTACAACATTTTATAAAAGTGTGAGGTTGAATAAAAATTTCATTTGATCATAAAATGCATTAAACATTTGTTTATTCATACATTGAAGTGATATAATTTTTGAAATGAAAATTTACTACTAATTACTTGTTTACGTTTAATTTTACATTGAACGTTTTTATATTTTGTGATTATCAAAACGTAAAGATGTGAAAATATTAATAATGTTTTAGGCATTATTTCTATCAACAGAATGCTTAACCTCTGAAGTATTGATTGATGGGAGGTTAATTTTGTTAATATGAAGCTGATTATACACAAAGAATGTTTGTAATAAAATGGAAAAGTTGCATAACAACAAGCAGAAGTGGGTGAAGGGTCAGGAAATCCCACTGAACCCAACACACATCCACAACTGCTTCACTACCTAATCTTGAACCAATCACTGTTCCATCATTATCTTAACCCAAAAAGACTCAAAAAACCTAGGAAAGCCAACAAGGCCACTAAGATATCTCAGTCTAGTGGACCTTTTCCCTTGTAGCAGATGAGACTGTCATTAAGGAGTGGGAAGACAAAATGGAAAGGGCTGCCACTGCTGCTTCTAGCTTAGAAGCAGAGCAGGACAATGGTAACATAAATAGGACCCAATCCATGACAACACTTAATGAGTCTCTTCCTCAGGGAACTGACTCAGGTAGTGGTCCCAGGTGCCAAGATACCATATTGGGGGGGTACGGAAGCTCAAATTTGGTTTGAGGCTGCATCTAAACAGTCTAATGATCCACCTCTCTCAAGAGTTAGCACACTTGGAAGTGGGGAGGACAACATGAAACTAAAAGAATTGATGGAATTTTATACAAAATTGTCTGAAAGGGCTCTTGATTTAGGATTATAAAAACAGAAAGAGTGTATTGGTGAGAAAGAGAAATAAGAGATATAGTGAGCTGAAAAACAGAGAGAGGGATGTGTGAATGAAAAACAGAAAGAGTGTATTGGTGAGAAAAAGAAATGAGAGATATTGTGAGATTAAAAACAGAAAGAGAGCTTGTGAGAATCAAAATTAATGATGAAAATGCTTTTTAGAATGAAATTAGAGTTAATGTTGGTGTTTCAAAGTTAATGCTGCTAAGCTTAAGTTAATGCTGTTGAGGGTGATTTCATAAATACTTCGATTAAGGGTTTTAATCACTTATTCGATCGATTTTACACTTTGATATACTCTCTAATCATAAACCCTAACTTAATTTTATCATTCATAATCAAAACCCAACACAATGTTAAACCCAAAGTTTGCTGAAACCTACAATTTGGTTGCATTTTTGGAGAAACCCGAAGAAAGTGATGGGTTTGAGGGAATTATTGATTTTCTGAATGCAAGTTCTATCAAATATGCGTTAACGGTTAATCCTACCATCTATACTACATGTATTGAACAGTTCCGAGAAACTGCCAAAGCTAAGACAGTTAATGGGGAACGTCAGATACAAGCCCTAGTAGATAAGAAGAAGGTGATTATCACTGAGACGAGTATAAGACGTGATCTTAAGTTAGATGATGCTGAAGGAACAGATTGTCTACCCACTGCTACCATTTTTGCAGAACTGGAAAGAATGGGGTATGAAAATCTTAGTAAAAAGCTTACATTCTATAAAGCTTATTTTTCATCCTAATGGAAATTTCTTATCCATACCATACTGCAATGCCTTAGTGCTAAGACTACAGCCTGGAATGAATTTAGTAGTACTATGGCATCTGCTATCGTCTGTCTTGCCACAAACAAAAATATTTAACTTTTCCAAGTACATTTTTTACAATATAGTAAAAAACTTAGAGGGTGGGGTTAAATTTCTTATTTATCCAAGGTTTGTGTAAGTCTTCCTAGAAAACCAAGTTAAAGGATTGTCCAAACATAAAGGGATTTATGTTACACCTTCCCACACCAAGAAGGTGTTTGCTAACATGAAGAGGCCAGAAAAGGGTTTTTTGGAAGGGTCACACCTCTATTTCAAACAATGATGGTTCAAGCTTCAGAAGACATGGGTGAAGATTCAGCTGCTCCTATTGATTCCCATTCCGCACCCATTATTACTCAACCATCATCATCTAAACCTCAAAAGAAAAAGTCAAGAAGGAAACAAAGGAAGGACAGTGGTCCTACAAAGCCTGTCACTGATAAGGCTACTCATGAGGAGCATGTATCTACCCCTTCCTATGATCCACCTCAAAGTGGTGAGGATAGAATGCAACTTACTGAATTAATGAGTTTATGAATCAGCCTACAAGAGAAAGTTCTTGATTTGGAGAAAGCAAAGACTGATCAAGCAAAGGAGATTGCTAGTTTAAAGAAGAGAGTCAAGCAGTTGGAAAAGAGAAGGAAGTCAAGAACTCTAGGGCTCAAAAGGTTAAAAATGGTTGGTTCAACTAGCAGGGTAGAATCCTCTAATGATGTTAGTTTGGGTGCTCAGGAGGATGCATCCAAACAGGGGAGGAAAATAGCTGATCTTGATGCTGATGTAGAGGTGACCTTGATTGATGAGACTCAAGGAAGAAAGGATGAAGACTTGATGTTTGATACTGGTGTTCTTGATGGTGATGAGGTATTTGAAGAGCCTATGGTTAATGCTGCTACAACTATAAGCTCAATTCCAGTTAGTGCTGCTGATCCAGTTACTACTGTTGGTGAAGTAGTTACTACTGCTGGTGACAATGTTGAAATTCCAGATGAATTGACTCTTGCTAAGACTTTGATAAAGATAAAAAGCACAAAACACAGGGCTATTACAACTGCTGCTACAACTGTTACACCTATCAGCACAAGACCAAAGGCAAAAAGAATTGTCTTTTATGATCAGGAAGAGCAAGTACCTGCATCTAAACTAATAGTTTCTTTAGCACAACCATTAAGCAAAGAAAAAGGTAAAGGAAAGATGGTGGAGCCTGAGAAGAAAACAGGGAGAAAGACACAGATTCAGCTTGATGAAGAATTGGCATTCAAAATGCATGCTAAAGAACAAGAAGAAGCTAGAAGAGCAGTAATTATTAAAGAACTGGATAGCATTCAAGCTATGATTGAAGCTGATGAGCAATTAGCTACAAGACTCTAAGCTGAAGAACAAGAACAATTCTCCATTGAAGAAAAGTCAAAAATGTTAGTGGAAATGATAGCTAAAAGGAAAAAGTTCTTTACAGTACAGAGAGCAGCAAAGCAAAGGAGTAAACAACCTACCAAAGCTCAGATAAGGAATAGAATGTGTACATATCTGAAGAATATGGGTGGATACAAGCACAATCAGCTGAAAGAAAGGAGTTATGAAGAAATTCAGAAGCTCTTTGACAAAGCATATCAACATGTAAATTCATTTGTTCCTATGAATTCAGAGGTGGTGAAAGGCAGTGAGACAAGAACAGAAGACAGTTCTAAAAGAGCAGAAGATGAGCTTGAATCTGATAAGTCAAAGAAGCAGAAGATAGATGAAAATGTAGAGGTTGAAGTAGATGATGAAGCAGAGATGAAAAGGCATATGGAGTTAGTTCTTGATGACGAGGTAGCAATTGATGCTATACCTCTAGCCACTAAGCCTTCAGTTATAGTTGAATGGAAAATCATCAAAGAAGGAATGATGGGACACTATCAAATGATAAGAGCCGATGGAAGTTCAAAAAGGTACTCATCAATGATTCAGATGCTTCAGAACATTGACAGAGAAGACTTGGAAACCCTCTGGAAGTTGGTTAAAGCTAAACATAGGAATATAAGGCCAGAGGAGGGGTATGAAAGAGTCTTACGAGGAGATCTAAAAGTAATGTTTGAGCCTGATGTGGAGAGTGCAGTATGGAGGGAGCTACAAGGATATAAAGTAACAGTTTGGAAGTTATTTTCTTCATGTGGAGTGCATTTTGTAAGATTTCAAAACATGCATATCTTTATGTTGGTGGAGAAAAGGTACCCTCTTACACCTGCAACAATCATAGAGATGCTCAATAAGAAGCTTCAAGATGACTATTGGAATGAGATATGTTATCAACTCCTAAAGCTCATGACAAAGCAAGTAAATAAAAAATGAAGTGTTTAAATGCATCCTCCCGGTAATGGTGAAGACTTTTAATGAAGAAACTTGAAGATTCAGAAGATGAACATCAAGTTTAGGGGAGGATTGATGGGATTAAAAGACTTCAAGATGATTCTTAGAGTTACTACTACTCAGGTATATATTAGTGCTGTCAAGCATAACTTAGTACTGTTGGTGATACTAATGAAAATTATGCTAAGTAGTTAGTACTAGTGGTAAAACGTTACTACTGCTAGTTGCTACTGCTAGTACAAAAGTTAGTACTGCTAGTGTATGTTAGTACTGCTAGAGTAAACTTCTAAGTAGTTAATACTGCTTGTGCTCAGTTACAACTGCTGGGTGATTACAACTGCTGGGTGATTACAACTGCTGGAAGGGTTTATGCTGACAGAGATGAGATCAAAGACTTATCAGAGAAGAGGTAAAGATTGATTGGAGAACAAGAATACTTACGAAGATAAGTGTTAGTTATTTGTAAAGAAGATATGTATAACTTATTTGTTTAAGAGATTACGATAACTTAGGAAAGCATTGTAAGCTTTATAGGACTCATTGGTGTATAAAAGGAGGTCCTAAGGCATAATGTTAAATATATGTTTTAGATATTCATAGCTTCAAGGTTTTGTAAACCCTAACACTATTAAGAGTGTTCGTTTTATATTGAGGTTGAAAGTTTGGCATTATACAATTTTGTTCATTTCTGTTTTATTGTTTATTCTTCTTAGTATCATAGACTAGATTCCGCATAGTCTTTGATATTCATAATCAAAGTTTCTACCATAGTTGTCTTGGATTTATTCAATACAACTAAGCCGTTTACAAGCTAAGCAAGATCTATTTAAGTGGGATCAACATACCAGGCGTGCGTTGGTATCTTATGGCGAAAAAAACTTACAAACGCATACAGTATAAATAGTATCATTTGAGGCAGCAAACGACATTCTTTTGTTTTGCTGGGTTCGTCGTGATTCCTGAACAAATATTCAACCAAATAAGATGTTAGCCTCAAATAATAAGTCGAACACTAAAGTTCGTTCATTTAGAATATTAAGTCTCAGTCATTTTAATATGTGACATTGTAATAGGCTAGACGGGTAAACGGGCTCTTTATGTAATCTAATCGGTCACGTGTATCGGGCGAAAGCACAAGTAATCCCAAGCCCGACCCGTATAAACACCAAGGCATGAAAGCCTTTTTGTTTTAACTATAAATACCCCTCTCCAAGGATGGAGAGGGTGTTGGTTCTTATTTTGTCTCACACACACTTGTATGAATTAACCATTCCATTTTTCTCTCTTTATTTCTCTCTCTAACTTCTCTCTAAAATTCTTCATATCTTCTCATCTTATTTTTTCTTGTTCAAATGGTGAAGTGAAAGTGATATTGGGTTACCGACATTTGGTATCACTCACCACGGGTGGGTTTAGTGATTTTAGTTGTGGTTATTTTAGCTTATTGAGATTCGGCGTATTTTTTTCTTTTCTTTTCTTTCTTTCTCTTTTCTTTTCGTGCTTTAAGAAAAAGTTACAAGTTTTTTGTTGTTTTTTAGTTGTTGTCGTTGTGGTTTTTGCTTATTTCTTTGGCTTAATGCCTTGTTTAAAAGTAGCTTATTTAAAGAGCTTATTGGTGTCTTTATTGGTCTCGGCTTGAAGACAAGAACAAGGTGCGAACAAGGTGTTTGATATTCTGTCTGAACCGATCTAGTTTCACCCGAACTAGTTTAGTTTAGTTGGAACCGAACTAGTTGATTCTTCATCAACCGAATGAGTTTAACATTCAACAACCGAACTAGTTATTCATCTTATGGAACCGAACTAGTTGCTTCACCTTGAGTACCGAACTAGTCAAAACCATTGTCAACCGAACTAGTAAAGCATAGTGCAAACCGAACTAGTGGATTTTAACTCATTTTTGATTTTCCGATTTGACAAAAACAACGATTTCAACATCAAATTAATTACTCATTCACGGTTTTTTCTTGATTTTGTAAAATCCCGTAAACGTTAATTTATTTTAATCCATAACAACAATCACTTTACCTGCTTAAGATCCTACAAATCATTTTCACTTCATATTTTAACAAATCATTCAACATGACAACTCCAATTGTAACTTCCACAACCGATAGTCAAATTCATAACAACATAATGGCAGCTGGTTCAAAGGATCGTCCACCAATGCTTGCAATAGGACGATATGCACAATGGCAATCACGGTTCTTACGATACATTGATACAAGACCAAATGGTGATGCCTTACGGAAGTGCATTCTCAAAGGTCCATACACTCCAACGATTGTGACAACGCCAGCTATTCCTGCAACCGAGGATTCTCCAGTAATTCCTGAACAAACAACAGTCGAGACAGTTATGAATATGACTCCTAAAAACAGAGCTCATTTTCAATCAGAAAAGGAAGCGATTCATTTGATATTGACTGGAATTGGAGATGAAATATACTCCACTGTTGATGCATGTCAGACAGCTCAAGAAATGTGGGAAGCCATCGAAAGGCTACAACAAGGTGAATCACTCAATATTCAAGATGTCAAGACAAACTTATTTTGGGAGTTTGGTCAATTCACCTCTCACGATGGAGAAACAATTGAGTCTTACTACACAAGATTCTACAAGATGATGAATGAAATGATCAGAAACAATTTGACAGTTGCTACGATGCAAGTCAATGTTCAATTTCTTCAACAACTTCAACCAGAATGGTCAAGATTTGTCACGATTGTGAAGCAACAACACAAGTTGGATGAAGTTTCATATCATAAGCTCTTTGACATTCTGAAACAATACCAAAAGGAAGTTAATGAACTCCGTGCTGAAAGAATGGCCAAGAATGCTAACCCATTAGCACTTGTTGCTACTGCTCAAACACTTCAAGACCCTTATTACCAAACATCAAAACCTCACAAATCATATGCACCAACATCAAAAGCTTCACTTCCAACCAGATCTCATGCAGCTACAAGATACAAAGGCAAAGAGATAGCCAAACCAATCACACCTCCATCTGAGTCAGCTTCTGAAGAAGACAGTGATCCTGAACAAGCTCAGAAGGACAAAGATATGCAGAAGAATTTGGCTCTCATTGCAAAGTACTTCAAGAAACTCTACAAACCTACCAACAACAACCTCAGAACTTCCTCAAACACCAGAAACAAGAATGTGGATACTACTCCAAGGTACAAGAATGACAATCAGACTGGACAGTTTGGGAATCAGAGGGCAGTGAATGTTGTTGGGGCTAGGGAAACTGTAGGTGGTCCAGTAGTGCAACAGTCTGGGATACAGTGTTTTAACTGCAAGGAATTTGGTCATTATGCTAAGGAATGCAGAAAGCCAAAACGGGTTAAAGACTCCACGTATCACAAGGAAAAGATGTTGCTGTGTAAACAAGCTGAGAAAGGTGTTCAACTTCAAGCAGAGCAATCTGACTGGCTAGCAGACACGGATGAAGAGATTGATGAACAAGAGTTGGAAGCACATTACAGTTACATGGCAAAGATTCAAGAGGTTCCTAATGCAGACTCAGGCACTGACGCTGAGCCATTGGAACAGGTACACTACGATACTGATCATAATGTGTTTGCCAATGACTTACAACATTTTGAGCAATCTGAATCCATTAGTAACACATGTGCAGTGGAAACGGGTGATAGTAATGTCATTCCTGACTCACCGGATATGTGTGATAATGATATTCAGGATGACCAAAATGATGTAGAATGTGATAATGAGCGTGTTGCACTTGCTAATTTAATTGCTAATTTAAAGCTTGATGTCGATGACAATAAAAAGATACAAAAGCAATTAAAGAAAGCAAATGCAACATTGACTCAAGAGTTAACTGAGTGCAAATCTATTCTTGCGGAAACTAGTAGAACTCTAGGAGAATCTAATAGTATCCGGGATAGTTGTTTAGTTGCACTTCAAAACAAACAGACTGAGTTTGAGAGGTACAAGGCTTTTAATGATCGTACAGTTGACTATGACAAACTTGAACGTAAGTTAAATGAAACTCTAGGACTATTAGCTCAAAAGGACATTGACATACAAGAAGGTTTAAAAGTTAAGGCCTACGAAATTTCTGTTGTCCAAGCAAAACACGATGAATTAGTCAAACAGAGTCTTTTAACTAGGTCACATTACGAAGGTCTTGTCAAGGAGAAAACAAAGGTAATAACGGATTTGAAACTTAGGGAAGAAAAAGACATTGACAAAATGATTTCAATGGAAAACCAATTAAAGTTTTTGAATGAAATTGTTTACAAAAAAAGTTAATCAATCCAAACCATTCATATGTTAGCACCCAAATGCCCTACATTTAATGGAAGACCTACCTTTGCTAATCCAATGTACCTCAAAAAGGCTCAATATAAGAAACCATGTTTGTATGAGATCCCACATGACCAATCTGATCCTGCAAACAAACTTATCCTCGATAAGGAAGAGATTCTGACTCTTGAAGAAGAGAGTCGGTCAAAATTGAATAAAGATTTATTCAAACCCTATGACTACACAAAGTTAAATAGTCTTTATGAAATTTTTATTACCCGGCCGAGGATATCAAATACAGTTGGCACATGCAAAAATGAAATATGGAAGGAAGAATGTGGGAGTAAGAATTAATTTGTGAAAACGAAACCAAATATTTTCAAAAACATAGCTTTCTTATTGTGGTCCAAATCAATAAGCAAAAGTAGACAAGGCGTTATAAATGTCATGACAAAATAACTCATAATTCATCTTAGAGACTTGTGATCTATGCTTGGGTGAATCATTCTAAAGATCATTTTCGTGCCCCAATGGTTAAAGATATGGAAATCCTGATTAAGACATGTTTGATGCCTCTTGCCCTTAAGACTCAGAATGATAGTTTCGCATTTGTTCATAAACTTAAGAAAGAAATGCATGCTGATTTAAAGTACGTTGAATCCCTTGAAATTGAAATTGATGAACTTGAATCTGATAAGGCAGAATTTTAAAACATGTATGATATGCTCTTGCAAGAATGTGTGTCTAATGATTTATTATTGTATCTTATTTTGCAATTCGTTATTGATTTAGCATGCTTCATGCTGAATTGCAATGCTTATATGATCATAAAGTGAAAGAATGTGAATGTCTTGCACAAAAGCTTTCGAAACAAACTAAATCTGTTAGTAAAGAAGTTTATACTGAGCTTTTATGAAGTTTTGCTAAATTAGAAAAACACTCGATTTCTCTTGAACTGGCTTTACAACAATGTCAAGAACAAATGAAAAATGACACAGTTTGCAAAGAAAAAGCATCAAATGTATTTCTGAAAGAGCGTGAACAATATTTTGAAATACAAGATTTGAAAGCTCAATTGCAAGACAAGGACATTGCCATAAGTGAGTTAAAGAAACTCATTAAGAAGAACAAAGGAAAGGGTGTGGACACTAATTTTGAAAAATAATCAATCTTGGGGAAACCGCCTTTGCAACCAATCAGAAATCAACCAGTGGTAAGACAACCAACTGCGTTTATAAATTTGATGATCCCAATTGACAAGACTGAGGGATTGCCTCCCAAGTTGGTTGGTATGTCGAATTTATTTGACACACACCTAGTCACTCCACTTCATTTCTTTGGCCTCAAGTTAGGAAATCGTCTTTTGCTATAGGCCTTATGATGTGAATGCACCTGGCCCTTCTAGGAATAGCCCAAAGCATGTGTCATTTCAGTCACCTAGGGAATTTGTAGGCTCAAATGACATGGTTTATAACTACTACCTAAAGGAAGCTAAGAAAAAGGCACAACTTCAGAAAGACAAAGCCTTGAATACTAAACCTAGTGTGCAACAATCTGTTAGATTACCAAACACTGCTAATGGTATACACAATCCAAAACCCTAGGAACTTTAATCATACAACCTAGGAATTGGCCTCCATCTATGAGTAGGTGTGTTGTATCGATAGAACTGTTAACACATAAATACCACCTTACGGAATCAAATTACCTTTCTTGAAGTCAAAAGACTTGGCATGTCCTACATGCAAAAAGTATATTTACAGTGCAAATCACTATGAGTGCATCTTAAAAAACCTCTCAAAGGTGAATTCCCGTGTCTCTGCACAGAAAAAGGATGCACAATCCGATAAGACAACAAAGAGATATATACCCGTAGAAAGTAAAAAGCGACTATGAATTAATGGTAGACAGATCCCATAGGACAAAGGTTTTTTTATCCATAATGTCTTCCAATTGTATGTATTGAAATACAACGCCTCGTAGATCTGATCTTATCATGGAAACCAACGCGGTAGTATCTTTATCATGTTGATCTTAAGGGGATTCCATTAAAAAGCCAGGGTGAAACCTAGCTCAACAGACCATAGTGTTTCACCATTAGGAAAGAAAAAAAACAATAATCCTAACACTAAATTAGTGCCAAACTCTTCATTTTTGGAGTGCAGGTACTTCAATGGCTTTCGAACCCATCTCTTCACAGGGTTCATCTAATGTAAATGTTCTATCAACATTTTCTTTGTATAAACATTCCATTTTTAATTGTGTTAGAATATATTTTTGAAAAGAAAAATACAAAAATAAATTTCATTAGAAAAATACAAAATCAATAAAAAATCAGGAAAATGTTTCCAAAGTATTCTTCTCGACATGTCTCTTTGAATTGATAACATTTACGTACATAGAAATATTAATTAATATCGACCCCCACAGGGTGTAAATGGAAGTATTCTGATCAGGAGTTTCAAATGCTTTCAAAACATGTCATGTCTAATTTTCTTAATGGCTTGTTATTAAATGACAGATAACAACCCGATCCTCAAATAAAGGAAGGTGTGCAATCATGTACATTTATCCTCACAACGAGAAGTTAACAACTTTTCGAACTTGAGCTGACATAAAAAAAAGAATTCGAAGACATTCAAAGTCTTTTGATCTCAAGTAACCTTGGTTTTTTGAAAACACGTTCAACACAATTTTTCAAGAATTTCTTAAAAGGTTCTTCAAAATCTTTCAAAATTGTGTGTTTAAAAGTCGAATTTTTGAGGGGGAGCGTTTAAAACCAAGTTTTAATGCGTTTAGGCACATAATCACATGTCTATTTTGTGTGTCTAAAACATTTCAAAAAATGTTTAAACAAATGAAAAATGTTAAAATGTTAATAATATTTAAGCACTCGTTTTATTAAAACATATACATGTAGCTCAAACTTAATTTCACATGGAATTTACAAAGTCATAATCCTATTATCTCAATTGGTGTCATATACGTGAAATTGAGGGGGAGCAAGAAGAACAGTTCCACATAACTCATGGTGTAACAATTTTCTCCTCGTAGAATTTTCAAGTTAAATTTTAATCACCTGGTATTTCAAAAACTAAGGGCATTAGTGTTTAAAATAAGGGGAGAAATGCAATTAAAATATGATCTTGAAAATAATAAGTGAACTAATCAACTCAAAGTGCTTGATACTCTTCAAAAAAGGTTTTATGGTTACGATCTCATACCCAACAACATCTTAATTTCATGACGATTCTGAAGTCATAAGGTGGTTAGGTTAGGTATTAGTCCTATGATCCAACCAGAATCGGAGGGATCTACCCAAGGACACTCCATAGTTAGAAATAGCAGTCCTTAGGTATGATTGGAGAGGAATGAGTATAAGGGAATAATGCCAACTATGATTGAGCTAACACTGGAACAATCACAACAAGGTGTTAGTAATGACGTCTTGGTAAGCATTGAAGGGGTTGAAGAATTAAAAAGAAATGTATGGATAAAGGGTGTAAAGAAAGAAGCCCTCCCTACACCTTAGGCAGAAACCGGGTCAATACATAATCTATCAGTTTTCACAAAGATGAATTATGATATTGAAGAAAGACGTTATGGACCCAGTGATGTAATCTACAACCCTTCCTAGCCATTCGAGTTTCTCTCAACAGAAACTTGTCTCATTTGTCACGGAGATTCACACGACTTCTATTGACTTTCTTACTCCGAGTTAGTTAATATTGAATAGGTGGCGCTGCTACAGCCTGCGGAGTACTAAAAACCAAAACGCACTAATCGAGTCTAGAGCCAAGAGATCAATAAAATAAATCTTATTAGGACACACTCCATTACAAACACTTGTTGAACACCAATAAGTTCACAAGTTGTTAACAAGAGTCCTACGGATTATCGATGTGATTTTGCCAGAACATCCGAGTGATACTTAAGTATTCACAGTGAAGATGGAAATCATGCTTGAGCCAACATCAAACAAGCTCTCGGTAGGTGACTTGTGCGATTCTATATGAATCAAACTTATGTCAACTGGAAAGAAACGATGGTGCGATTCTATGTGAATCAAACTTGTTCAAGTAAATGAATTGACGACTCAATCGGTAAGATAGTAACTAACCGATTCACTTATATCGTGTTGTCTGCTTTGAGACGTTCCGATATTAAGAACAAGCAAGTACGGTGAATCTAATGCTTATGCGTTAGAGGATCTGACACTTTGAGCTGGAAACCCTGTTAAGGAGGTTCTTCTAAATTGAACCTACCTGATCACATGTACAATATTTATTACGGTATAAAACGGTTCCTCAGGTAAACCCCCCCCCCCCCCCAGGAGGTTAATGCAATCCGTAATCTCGAACGAATGGTCTTAGACCTGAGGCACGTACCATGTATGGGCTGTGGTTGCTAGTTCTATTGAAAACGGCAGTATAAATGCTCAGTGTTGCAGCCTCATTCCAGAAGAGTCGGATTCATTACCACATGCTCATACTCAAACTACAAAGACATACTATAAGCATCAAGATTCAAGAATCAAGAAAGCTTAAGTATTAAAGACAAAGACTTCCACAAACTCTGATAAAACAGATCTTCCTTTAATATCAAGTCTTTCAGGGAGTATTGTCAGCAAGCTTTCAAGATGATGCAAAAGTTTATGAGCATGTTTGGTCAAGGACACAAGTTCGCAAGGTGGCATAGATTGATCAAGACTAAAGGATAAAGATTTTAAAGATCTCAGACGGAAAGACGATAGTCACGAAAGACAATGACAAGCTCAAGATCAAAGATCAAAATAACAAGAAAAGAACAAGCCTTACAACAAGATAAAGGACCCAAAGACGAAAGGACAAGAGCTTAAGGACAATATACAATCTTATTGATCTCATGAAGGAGTGTCATAATGAACTCACTTCGGGGGGGATTGTTAGCCTCAAAAATATTGAGTCGAACAAGAAGTTTGTTCATTAAGAATATTAGGTCTCGGTCATTTATATATTAAATGTTGTAATAGGCTAGAACGGGAATTGGGCTCATTTAATCTAATATTGTACGCGTTTGGGACTAAGGTCCAAAGTAATCCTGATCTCGACCCAAGAAACAACTACCATTCGGCCTAACAAAGCCCATATGATGTAAGTATAAATAACCCCTCCAGTGTGGTGAGGGTGTGGGTCTCAGTGTATTTTTTACTTGTGTAAATCAACATTATCTATTTCTCTCTACTTTCTCTCTCTTGTTTCTCTCTCTAAAATTCTTCCATCCTTCTTATCTTATTTTTCTTATTCAAGTATGAAGTGGAGGTGATATTGGGTTCCGAAAACATCATTTTTACATTGTTGTTTTTTATCACGTCCTTTTTTCTTTTCATAGATGAACTACACTTGTTCACCTTGTAATTGATTAATCAAGTTTACTTGTTCGAAGGGTAATCTTACATTGTCACTCAACGTGTGCGATCTATAGCACTTGTAATTCTTTGATTCATATCAATAAAGTATTGCACGTTTGGAAAGTATTTACTTGTGTTATTTATCTATTTGATAAGTGTTATAGTATCATAGACGTATAAATTGGGACTTTCAGTCTCCATGAGCTAGGGTTCTACCGATAGTCACCACTATTGGCCCCTAAGGTAGATTATAATTAGCAAATAGGAAGCGTTATGCGAATGCATTTAATTGTGACAGAATTAGCGTATCTAGGTTCTAGGATGATGTCCCGCCTAGATCTAGGAATGATATGCTGCCTCGAGATAAGAAATCATAGCACACTTAAGCAAACCAACATTAGATCAGATTAAACATTGTTAATACAGTTTTCTTACCCTAGGCTTGATTGCTCTTCTTCCTTTAGTTAATTGACTTGCGTGCGTTAGAGTACAGATAGTAAGTTAAAGTCAACTATACAAAATCGTGTGTTAGTCTCTCTCGACTAAAACCCCCTTTCACCCGTTTAGAATTTAGAGTTAGATTAACTTAGCATAGTTGTTACGTCTGATTAGATAGCTAAAATACTGATAGACTTAGGAATTACGCTCTCGCTCTTAGTGATCGACACCGTACTTACCAACAAAGCTACAGCTAATCGGGTACATTGCCCGTTAGTGTTGTTTTAGCTTAAGTTAGAAAAATATAAATAGTAAAATTGATTAGGTAGTTATAACCTACTACCAACTACCATCATAGACTTCGTTACTCTTCTATTGGCTTCTGAAATTTGACTTATGTGGTTAGGTTTCAAAAAATTGGTTAAGACACCCTAAATTCGTCATTAGGGTTTTGTTATTTTATAGTCTCTGAAAAAATATTTGACATGCCGGATTGGAGAAGGTCTAATATAGGCGAATTAGGGGGTTTCTTGTAGTTAGGGACCACGATTCAATATCTTCCAGAATAATTCAATACTCGATCTTGGATGCGAGTATTGCTAGTCTACTGGTATACGGGTGATGGGTCTTGAGTTTCTTCGTGTGGTATCTGGTGAAGTGCAGGAACGGTTTAGCCATATCTTCCTTGTTGGATACGTCGTATTGGGTGATTTTTAGAACAATTTTTCTTCAAAGTGCTTCGTTTAAGCTCCATTTGGTGCCTTTTTGCATATTTCACCAAGTGATCCATAATTACTGCAAATCTAAAATGTAAACAATTAAGCACCAATTCATGCAATAACTATATCAAATGAGTAATAAATACCGGATAAATGATGCTATTAATATGACATTATTTGATGTCATCAGGTACTAACCGTTTCAACAACCTTTCTTTGTAAAGAAAAGTTGACACATTCACACAAATTTTCTGAAAGAAAGGATTTGAAAGTTTGCCTTTGATTTACTTGGTTCTGGTTTCAACCCTCCCGTTACACCTACATAAGAAATAGGCTTATCTTGAATAGAGACAGACTGAACAATTTCATCAATATGCGAAATCACGCCAGGGGTAACCCTGATCAGTTCCTCACTTGAACTTTCACTATCCGAATTCACGTAATCAAACCCTCTTGCCACTCCTAACACTATAGCATGAGCAAAACTAACCTCAATAGATAGTAAGCCTAGATATTACCAGACAGCTAAGGCACCAGATTTAATTTTATCAAACCTTTCCATATGTGCGCTTCCTTAGTTTCACAATTACATTCCTGAATGAACCTCAAGTTTAGTCAATTAAAGGAGATTTAATACTAGTGCATCATGCTTAATAATAACCACGACACACCCCTAGAAGCATTATCATATGAGTTTGGTTTCAATGAGATATTAGGATTCACAGCCAAGATCCTATCCCACATAGAAAAAATTTCATCCATAACAACTTTACGCTTTTCTATAGTCCTTCCATTCAAAACCGCCTTATATTTACCCATATCAATACCTTTGTAAGGACATCCATGTCGTCTAAGAGTCGTTGAGCTAACACCAAAGGAACTCTCCTAAATTAGAATCCCACTCGAGACATAGGGTTCGATATATTTATGTTCCCACCATCAATTGGAACATCAATAGGAACACCTTGAATCGCTACAACAAACTCATTATCACACGTAGCATTGATATAAGTTAAATGAACTGTTTTAGGAGTAACATAAGGACCTGATTCCAATGGTATACTCAATGAAGTAGGTTGTGTCCTACCCAAACTTGTAAACATTCCCTGTCGATCTCCATCCTTATGCATTGGATACTTAGGTTCAGACCTACTAGGGTTTATTGTCGAGAAGACACTCGGGGAGCTTCACCAAGCAAGTTAGGGGTGCTTTTTGAATCAGTAAAAACCTGTCAAAAGAAGTAATACGATCATGTTAAAGAATCGAATCCATGCTAGGATTTCTCAAATAACTAGTACCATGCGTGGCTGTCCAGCATCGATCACCACAGGTTACACCTTCTAATGTTGCAATAGAGCAACATCATCATCAAAATTCACATTCTCTTAACAACACCCTCTCTTCCGATTTCATCCCCTACTTTCTTCATAACCTTAATCACAACTAGGAAACAAACAATGAAAACAGATTTTCTAAAGCCCTAGAACAAGCCAGGGCATGCGATAACAACACTAGATTAACCGACTTCCATAAATAAATCATGACAGTAGATAAGAAGATGAATAATCAAATCCCTAAAAAACCCTAAATAACCGATCGCACAAGAAACATAACGAAAACAATTTTGAATTAAAAAAACAAGAAAATATTAAATAAATCTTAAGTTAGGCTTCCAAAATCAAAGATTAAGGTGCCAAGACTCAAACGTTATTCATATTCAAGGGAAGAATTAACAAGATAATCGAAAAGTTAGGGTTTTTGGAAACATGAAATTGCCTGCTAGAGAGAGAATCGATTAGTTAAGGAACACACATGATACTATTGGTAATGAAAATATCATCTTCAGTGTCAATTGGTCCCTCCAGAATTTTAAAAGAGATAAATGAACTTACCCGTTATATCATTAAAAAAAGATTTATCAAACACTAAAAAAAATGATTATTTGATTATTGCGTTATCACACAATATAATCAAATCCAAAAAAAAATCATAATCATATTTTGTAACAACTAATTATTTGATTATTCGTTTTCAAAACACATAATCTATTTTCAATAATAAATCCCAAACACCCCTTAATTGTTTCTGAAAAAATACCGTAAAAGATAAAAGATAACCCACATGTCCTGATGTGTCGTTGTGTGGTGTTATATTTTATTGTCTCAAGTTTTAAATTTATATTTTGCTGACTCAACCAAAAACAACACTTTAACGGGCAGTGTACCTGATCGGTAGTAGTTTCAGGTAAGTAGGGTGTCGATCACTAAGAGCGAGGTTAAATCTATCAATTTAATTAATATCTTGGTTATCTATGTTAATTCTATTCTAATCATATGTTAAACCCATGTCAGTCTAAATCCTAATTCTAACAGGAAGAGGGGGGTTTTTAGCCTGAGAGATTGACACGGTTTGGTTGGTAACTACAATCAGTTCAAGACTCTGTTACCCACGCAATCTAATAGAAAAAAGATAAAAGAGCGGTCGAACCTTATATAAGAAAACTGTATTAACTATTATTAATCCAATTAGAACATTGGTTTGTTTATTAAGTGCAATGATTTCTTCCCTCGAGGTGGCATATCATTCTTAATACTTAGGCGTTACATTCATCTAGGACCTAAACACCATTAATTCTGTCACAATTAAAAGCATCCGATAAAGCATTCCTTATTTGCTGATTATAATCTTACTAGGGTTAAATGAATGGTGATCTTGTTTAACCTAACTCATAGAGACTTTACCCACTTTCTCTTTTATTGGCAATCTTACATAGTAGTTCCACTTGTCCAACTATTCCCAATGGAATCAGAAAACATTATTTGTTTGATTTATCTAGGTCACCTGCTTGTCAACACGATCAATAAACCATCCAGCAATTATCTCAAATAACTAGTTAAGCTGAATTGAAGCGTTTTCTAGACACAGGAACTTTGAAGGACAATACTTGTGTAACTTATTATTCTAGATGTATATAAATTACTATATGAAGAGCTAACCTCGGACTCTAGATCCATTGGTCCATTAGCTAGATCCAGTTATATGATAGGTCGCATCAACAAGCGCGGTAAACAAGTATAAATTTATAAACATTAAACAAGCACTCACGATAAATCAAGAAATCGATATAAACAAATACCAAACTTCAGTTCTTCATTAATAATGCCTAATACCGAAAAGGTATTAGCCTTCAAACGTCATAATAAATTACAAGAGTTAAATAATTAAGCCAAGGTAAAATACCGACGTTAAGATTGGATACCAAATAACTGAACGATTACAAAAGTTTAATAGAATTCTCATGATGTCTCCTATGGAAAATTGAATACATTGCTTTCTTGACATTTTCTGCTCTTTTTCTCCTCTAAAAAATGTATCTTTTTTGTGGTTCGAGGTATCGCGAATATTGATTTAGACACTTAAAACTTGTTTTAGTCGTTTTCTATTTATAAGGTCTGGAAGTCGGTTGGATACGGCGTATCCATGTATTGGATATGGCGTATTAGGGATTTCTTGGAGTAGGGACCACGTTTGATATCTTCCAGAATATTATATTGATTCCATATCTAGAGTACGACGTATTGAGTCCTCTAGATATGGCGTATTGAACTTCATTCCTTTTGTGGTCTTTGGTGAATGCAGGTACGGATACGCCGTATCTTACTTGATGGATACGAATATTGGTCTTCGAAAGGATTCTTTAAATTATCTTATATTTATGCTCCAGATATGCGCGCCTTGTGCTATCTTTCACCACTATACTCCACATAATTTCTGCCATCTCTCAAATATAAACGATTAAGTAACACATTTCTTTTGCAAATAATATACAAATTGGGTTATTAGCGTGGGTTAAATGATGCTATTAAAATAGACGTTATTTGGATGTCATCAAATATCCTCCCACTTAATATCCTACTTGTCCTCATGTAGCCTTAGAAGTTTATAAAAAAGTTTAGCCTTAAGGGATATTTTCCATTAAAGCATTTATTCGATCTATTACAAGTACACAACCAAACACCTCACGAAATAGGAAGATGAAAATACTCATATCACTCAACTAATCTATGTGGTAACATGTAACTAATTGGCTCAATTGCTCAGTCGTGACGTGTTTATTACATAAGTATTTACATTACTTGATGACAATTCAAACACTTTGATATAATATTTGTAGTTTTTCGCTATTCTATCATAAGCTTGGCATGGATACACCATCTCTGACCACTTAAAGCCAAGGAGTAACAAGTTTATAAAGGTAAATACGGGTTTTTGTATGGAAAGGCATACGGTTGATCATTTAAAGAATGATATAGGGTAGGAACCTTCTAATTTTCACCAAAAGTCGTAAGCCAACGAGGTACAAAGCATGCATACACGGACGAAACGCTAGAATAGACATACATGTTCGTATGAATCCCCATTCGCGTAAAACCAATAGCTAATCATCAGGTGAGAGGGAAGTAAATTATTGTTAAATAAAAATCAAGAAACAAATAGATTAAAGCCTAAAGTACAAGTTGCTAGACACTTATTTCCCCCGACCATTATTATGTCAAGAAACGACTATTTCAAACGTCTTGATCATTGATCAACAACAACAACATTAAGTTGGTCATTCCATAAAATCAACTTCCCAATCATCCCAAAATTTTACATACTTTACAAGGCAAGTGGCAATATCTTCTATTTTTTACAATACTCTACATCGTTGATTTTTTAGACGTATCAACGAATAATCAATCCTTCGTATAATTCCTTCGGTAATGTTTTTGACTAAAACGTTTATCTTCAAACTATCTTTCTCTCTTCTTTTTTTTGTTGCAATTTTTCTAATTTTTCGATTTTTTTTCATAAATAAATACCTCAAATGTAACACCCCCAAATAGGGTCGCAACGGAATAATGTGTCTAGGAGCGTTACTTCATAGATCAATAGCACAAGATATGAGAATGACCTCTAAAAGAGTCATTTAAAAAATCGCGATTACATTGGATTTATTGAAATTGTTTGTACAAAGCACAACGGCTTAAATTGTTCAACATTTGATAACTAGTATTTTAGATCAAAACAAATGTCCCTAGATGTAAATGACTCCAAATCTTTTATGCATGAACTCCTAAAAAGGTATCCCAATGTATCCTTAGCACCTCGTGCCTCATTGACCTGAGAAAACATGCTTTAAAACGTCACTTAAAAGTTGGTGAATTTCATTAGGGTTATGTAAATATAATGTGGACCACAGATTTCTGTGATTAGGCACTGTGCAGAACCTCCCCCCACCCAACCCCTAACCCACCCAATACAAGAAAATGGAAATTATGTTTCCCTAAGCTCATGACACTGAAGCTCGACATGTATGAATGCAATATAAATATTGCCACATTACCCGTGATGATGTTCAACCTTAAAACATCCAAATAGCCGACATGATATAATCGTTGGGTTCACTCGTGTCACCATCTAGTGAGAGCTACTCACTCCGGATGGGGATGTCATATCTAAATAGATCTATTTATAACCTTCGCACTTACCCAAAGTCAATTGACAGTTCATGATAATGGGTTTAGTAGGTTAGCCTACTATGGCAAAACGTAATCATGATAAAATTGTACACTTCTGCGTCTAATTTGTTAATACTATGCATGTTTTCACCCCAAAAGTTGTAAATCATTGATATAGTAAAACATTGGGCTCTGAACTCACCTTAGTAAGTAGTCCTCCGTGAATGGTAATATACCCAAGTATGGTAAGTGAATCGCACCGTCAAATACCTAAGTAAATATGGCCAATCTTAGTCTACAAGTTTAGGCTAACGACTTCATGTATAAACTATAATAATTTGCTAATTTATATATATACTGTTATCACTTGTTTGGTGATGTACAAGTTTATTGTATTCATTTTCCTCATTTACTCTTGGGAAGATGTATGCCTATATACTCTTAAGTTTACACGGTGTTTAAGTATTAATAATAAATACACTTATTTATTATTCGCGTGACTTTAGTTATATAAGTACCCGTATTATACCACGACAAGTCCTATACCATGTGTGTTCATTTAAATCACTTAATTATATAAGATACCCTTAGGTTTTCATTAGTGGCAAAAATAGTTTCCATGTTGCTATGTTTAGTCCCTCTATTTTAGAAAAAATATATTTTAGGTTCTTATGAGTTCCAAACAGTCCCTTAAGTTCATGAATGTTAAAAACAGTATTATTAATATACTAGCAGTATTAACAATATGCTAGCAGTACTAACTCTACTAGCAGTACTAACTTCTGCTAGTAGTACTAACTCTGCTAGCAGTACTAACTTCTGCTAGCAGTACTAACTTCTTAAGCCTGTTAGTATTAACTTCTAACTTAGCTCGTATCATACAACCCATCAGTGAGTTAACAAATTCGTCAGAGTTTGTTTGAGCTCGTGTTAGACACATGACGCGGCTATGGTCTTGTTAACTTATTTCGACATGTCCTAAACAACCCTAGTTCGCATATGCTATAGTGAAAACATCCTGTATTGAGCAAGATGAGTTGTTAAGTATTATGATACGTGACATGAAAGTGTGTCCATTTCCAAACGAGTTATCAAACCTCTAGGCTAAATATTTTACGTGTGCATGTCATGTTTAAACGTTCAAGCTTATACACAAGATCTTTGTTACGTGCCTTATGGCTTCTAGTCCACCACCCAAGTCATACATGTATTAAGACGTGTACATGGGTTGTGCCATGCTAGGCACGACCCACGTTTAATTTGTTTAACATATGATAACTGTGCCCTGTGACATATGAATAAAACATGAAACTTAAATATGAACGTAGGCTAAGACACTTACAAGGGTCCTAGCTTCTTGAACATGTGTTTCGTGTAGTCGTGTGAAAACTTGACTTGTATACCCCAAGCCTTAGTTTAAACCGAATCTTTCTTGCTTTCAAACCCTTAAACGTATAACCTTAAGCCTTAGATTACTTGATTATACTTAGAACTCATGTGGTTGTGTGTTATTGGTGTCATTGTTCGTGGAGTTGTTGTCTCGTTTTTATGGTAACCCAAACAAAAGAGAGCAAAAAAGGATGGTTTTTTAGAGTGTGCCTTAAAGTGTTTGTGTGAGTGTAAACACTCTGGGTTGTAAGGCCTTCCTATTTATAGAGAAATATCTCTATACCACTTTCTAAAAATCCATGTCTCCTTTGCCTAAGAGAAGTAGAGTAGTTTTATAGTACATTGCTTAGGTGGTTTTTAGGGTAGTTTAGGCTTGATTAAGTACAAGTATTAATGAATTGGGTGATGTACAAGATTATGCAAGATTTTCTATGTTGGTTTGTGTGGGTGACGATTTGCTAAAGGGAGGGAAACACAAGATACAAATCTTATGTAAGATTTGTTAAGTACATGACTTAATTAATCATAGGTTGTACAAGATTTAGTTAAGATTTGTGTGTAATACACAATGGTCCTTGTGTCATGTGATATGAAGAGAAAACAAGACAAAGTATGATATAAATAGTGGTAATAATTGAGTCAGGAAATGACCTAAAAATGTGAAATGTTACAGTCTTCACCGTTAGAAGAGCCTTGTCCTCAAGGCTCAAGTTGCAACACTTGATGAAGGTACGAGTTTAGTGAAGAGATGCGGATACTTCTTTTGAAATTGGTCTTCACGTTCCCATGTGAACTCAGGACCTTCACTTAAGTTCCATCGAACCTTGACAATTGGGATACGGCTTTGCTTCAACCGTTTGACCTCTCAAACCATGATCTCTACGGGTTCCTCCACAAAACGGAGCTTGTCATCCACATGGAGTCCTTCCAATGGAACGGATAATGGTTCATCAGAATAACATTTCTTTAGGTTGGATACATGAAATGTATTGTGAACTCTGCTCAACTCTTGAGGAAACTCAAGCTTGTAAGCAATGGATCCAACCTTTTCCAGTACCTTGAATGGTCCAACATATCTAGGTTTTAACTTCCCCCGTTTGCCAAAATGTACGACCCCTTTCCAAGGTGAAACTTTGAGCATAACTCTATCCCCAACTTGGAACTCCATCGGCTTACGCTTTAAGTCGACGTAACTCTTTTGTCGGTTACGAGCGGCTTGCATTCTTTGCTTGATCTTAATGACGTTCTTAGTTGTCTCCTGGACCATTTCTGGACAGGTGAGTTAAACTTGTCCGACCTCGGCCCAACAAACAGGTGAACGACACTTCTGTCCGTAAAGTGCCTCGAATGGTGCAGCCTTGATGCTAGTGTGATAACTGCTGTTGTAAAAAAATTCAATTAGTGGCAAATGTCTCACCCAACCATTTCCAAAGTCGATTACATAAGCACGTAGCATATCCTCGAGAGTTTGGATAGTCCTCTCGCTTTGTCCATCAGTATGCGGATGGTACGCAGTACTCATATCCAAGTTAGTACCCAAAGCCTTCTGAAGTGATCTCCAGCAATTTGACGCGAATCTAGAGTCGTGATCATAAATGATTAAGATAGGTATTATCTGCCTTGTGACTACCTCATTTAGATTCATTCTCGCAAATTTCTCCATGGAATCAGTTTCTCTCATTGGCGTAAAGATTGCAGACTTGGTAAGTCGGTCAACAATCACCCAAATGGTGTCATAACCTTGCGACGATTTAGGAAGCTTTGTGACAAAATCCATAGTGGTATTGTTCCACTTCCATTGAGGTATCTCGGGTTGTACCAACAATTCCGATGGTCTTTTATGTTCAGCCTTGACATTAGCACACGTCAAACATTTGCTAACTTAGGTGGCGATGTTAGCCTTCATATTAGGCCACTAATATAGCTTTTTCATGTCTTGGTACATCTTGTAAGAACCCAAATGGATGGAGTATTATGATTTGTAGGACTCGTGCATGATCACAGTCCTCAAGTCACCATAACATTGCAACCAACTCCTGCCGTTTAAGCATAAGGTTCTGTCAGCGTGGGGTTCTAACTTTTCCTTCGGTATATCCTTCCTGATCATACCATCTACATCTTCGTTCTTAAGATTATCTGGTTTTTGTGCTTCGGTCTGAGCATCCAAGATTTGTTTGGGAAGATCCAAACCAATTGTCATTACTAAGGCTCGGACTCTTAACGATTTAATTCGCTCTTTCCTACTCTAGCTAGCAGCAATACAAACTATTTTGCTTTCCCCGGGTGATAACAAATCCCACAATTGTAATCACTGAGCAACTCTAACCAACGACGTTGCCTCATATTCAACTCCTTTTGGTCAAGTATGTGTTGTAGACTCTTATGATTTGTGAACACCATACACTTGGTTCCATACAAGTAGTGCCTCCAAATCTTTAGAGCAAAGACTACTGCACCAAGTTCCAAATCATAGGTAGTATATTTTTTCTCATGAATCTTTAGCTGTCGTAATGCATAAGCAAGCACCTTCTCGTTTTGCATCAATACCGCACCCAATCCTTTATGTGACGCATCGCAATAAACAATAAATTTCTCAGCTCCTTGGGGGAGAGCTAAGATGGGTATGCTACACAACTTATGCTTCAATGTCTGAAAAGCTTGCTTTCCTGCTGTCACACATTTCAAAGGCGACCTTCTTCTGAGTGAGTTTGGTCATTGGCTTAGCGATTTTTGAAAATCCTTCAATGAATCTTTAATAGTAACCGGCAAGACCTAAAAATTAACGAATCTCTGTTGGAGTCTTAGGAGATGCCCAATCTTTTATGGATTTGATCTTGGCAGTATCCACGTGAATGCCTTGACTATCAATCACGTGGCCGAGAAATTATACCTTAGGAATCTAAAATTCACATTTAGAGAATTTAGCGTACAACTCCTCCTTCTTAAGCAATTCTAGAATTGCTTTGAGATGCTTTTCATGTTCCTTCTTGTTCTTTGAATAAATTAGTATATCGTCGATAAAGATAATTACAAACTTATCCTAGTATGGTTTGCACACTCGGTTCATGAGGTCCATGAATACTACAGGTGCATTTGTTAAACCAAATGGCATCACTTGGAACTCGTAATGACCATACCGAGTCTTAAATTCCGTTTTTAGAATATCCACTTCTCGTACTCTAAGCTGATGATAACCCGATCACAAGTCTATCTTCGAATAAACACTGGATCCTTTTAGTTGATCAAACAAATCATCAATCCTTGGGAGAGGATAATGATTCTTCATCGTCAGCTTATTCAATTTCTGGTAGTCAATGCACATCCAGAATGATCCGTCCTTCTTTTTGACAAACAAGACCAGAGCTCCCCAAGGTGAGGAACAGGGTCTTATGAAGCCCTTATCGGAAAGTTCCTTCAGTTGATCTGACAATTCTTTCACCTAGGACGGTGCTAATCGAATAGGGCGCCTGTGCTACAGGTGCAACACCAGATATCAAATCGATTCGAAATTCCACTTGTCAGGCTGGTGGAATACCCGGCAAGTCCTTAGGAAATACTTTAGGAAAATCTTGAACAATTGGTACGTCTTCAAGTCACTTATCCTTCGACTTGTCTTTGGCCTCCTTTGTGGTAACATGTACCAAAAATACATGGCATCCTCTTTGCAAGTACTTTTGGGTTTTGGTTAACGAGATGATGTTTAATCGGGACCCGTTTCTGTTGTCACTTCCGTCACCATGGATAATTAAGGTTTCACTTCCCCAAGGAATACGAATGATCTTCTCGGCATAAGCTATTATGGCATGATACATTGACAACCAATCCCTACCAATTATGACGTCAAAACTTCCAAGTTCTACGGCCATCAGGTCGATGTTGAACGGATGATTTAGTAAATCTCTAATGGCGAGCAAATTTGATAGCGAATTGTCCTAGGGCGACTAGTGATATGTCTCGCATTTTCGGCTTAGGATTTGGTATAAGATGATGTCAACTTTATAGTAAGATGGAGTAAAGGTCTGCTTAGTTGCTATAGTTACTAATTTGATTTCCTGAAGTAAATGCGTTTTACGAATACGCACACAAAAATTTGTTTTTCAAAGATGTAAGTAAAAATGGATTTATTGAAAAATGTTACAGGGTGACTACTCTCAGCATGGCATGGTCCTTCCTGAATTATACATAGGTGATCAGGCTATGTATATTTGAGGGCTAACAATGCGATGCTCATTTTCATCAAAATTATGTTATGTATAAAGAAGCATCAAAGAGTTTTATAAGATGACAAAATGATTCACAAGGTGGATGTAAGGTTGTTGATAGGATGACAGTAAAATGGTTTGAGAGAAATCATATGATGGTTTACAAGGCAATAGCTAAATGACTCATAGGGTGTCAATAAAATAATTTATGTGATGAAAAATGGTTTCATAAGGTAAGAACAAGATAATTCATGAAATGATAGTAACGTAGTTTTTAAGGTGATTGCAAAATAGTATACAAGATGTCAAGAAGGTAATTTATAAGGTATTTGTGAAATGATTGTGAATAGTTTATAAAATGTTAATTTATTGAACGATGGTAAGATAATTTGTCAACGATAGTAAAATGGTTTATAAAATGATAGTTTATCAATCGATAGTAAGGTAGTTTGTTAATGACATCTACTTTGTTTATGAGGCGATACTAAAAAAATTTATAAGATGGTATCAAAATAGGTTTTGAAGGAATCACGTGACAGTTCATAATGTAATAGTAAGGAGTTTATGTTGGGGTTAACAAAATTATTTAGAATTGATATACATAGTTTTGAAAATGGACCATGGGGGAAAATGGTTTTTTGGGGCAACAAAATAGTTTATTGTGTGATAGTGATATGTTTCTAAATTCATAATGATTTATAATGTGGGGTTTGTAATGAATAATTAGAAGATTGAGTAGATTGCGAAAATGTCACAATACATAGATTTGATAGATATATTTTGATATCGTTCAGTACAACGAAAATTTAAGAGGGAGTACAATGAGATCTACGATAGTTCAAACTTATGTTTTACTAGGTAATAGGTCTCTCATTAGATGTTAATGTTAGATGTCGTGGCGCTAGAGTCTCCACGAGCTTTTCCTTTCCAGTACATGTCCACACGGTTCTGAAACTTCACTATTAGACAATTACTCTTGTAGTGTCCTAGACTTCCACACTCATAACAGGTGAGAGCTCGTTGATTCCTAGCAGTAGTAGGTGTTCTACAATTTTTGGTTATGTGGACAACCTTCTTGCAATTTTCGCACTTTACAGTGCACGGTCCATTATGGTGAAATTTGCACTGGTTGCACAGAGGTAGATATCCAACATATGCCTTCTTGTTGATTGGTCTAGTAGTGTATGCTCTAGGCACAGTATGCCCTTTGTTTTGTTGGCTCGAGCTTCCATTGTGGTTACCTTCCCACTTCCTCTTGTTGCTAGCATTCTCTGCTACATTGTCTTCTTGTCGTTCGGTCTGGCTCATTGACTTGCGGGCCATGTTGGTTTTTGTCTTATAAATAGCAATAGCCTCGATAGCGTTAGCCACTCGCTGGGCTACAACCCCCTCAAATTCCCTTAACATCATCCCATTGATTAATCAGTTATCATCATTTCTTAGAAGATCGTAGGGAATAAATGTATATGAAGTTTCTTCCAAGACAAATTATGGACACTCTATGAAACAACAATATATGTAAGGTGACCGACCACGTCAAGCAGAAGATATAAGATGACAACAACCATGTAAATAAATCCACATAATACAGTAGCATGATCATAACCAACAGCGTAGGTTAATACTTAATACATCGTTTTACCTGAGTAAAAGAGTATAAGATTTTCATTAACGCTACCAACCGAGTATTACTCAAGTTTAGTAGGATATAATACAAAACGAGCTACAATGACAAATTTATTTATCTATGAGCCAGGGTGCCTCTCAAGATTCTAGATGCTAGACTCTTATGTTATCTTTAAGTGACTTAATATTCTTTGGTGGTGGTGGTAATGATGAAGGTAGTGCAGCAGCAAACTTGGTAATGCATGCCTCAGCAAATGGTGATCGTGGAGTATGGTGTTTAATAGACATCCGTATTGTACGGGATTTGGGTCTTAGAAAAACAATATTGATATGGTGTAGAGAGGTGGGTCGGTGTAATTAAAAGAAGGACTCATCAGTCTCAAATGCCTTTGTATCCTTCACAACATCATCATCATCGTCGTCATCATTAGATGACTCATTATCGTCATTGTCTCCTCCGTCGATAGGATGGTCAGCAGGATCCTCCTCAGGTCCTCCTCATCCTCCTTCGGATCAAAGTCATCAATGATAGCCGGCATGATAGGGCTGTAGTGTGAGGCATCCACAGGTTAGAGGATGATCCTCTATTGTGCCTTTTTGCTCCTCATCAAAAGCTCGCTGGAATATCAAGGGCTCAAAAATTATATAGGACCGACGTGTAGGTAACGTTGATGGTGATAAACATGGACTGCTTGAACGAGCAAAACTTAACTTATATAAGTTTTTTTATATAAGACCGGTATGGTATATATGAATATGGCTTCATGGCATAAATAATGATGGTAAGATATCATATTCTGATAAGCTTAATGTTTAGGCCTACGAGGTTTATTAGTGCTACCTTGCCTAAGAAATGTTCCCCCTCATTATATAAATACCCATATATAAATACTTGTAGTGTTATGTGCGAAAAGAATGCAAATCATCTTTGTATATATACATAAGACCCTCATAGTAACGTACGTACTATAATATGAACACATATATGAATCATGTAAGCATCTAGTGAAACTAACTAATGCAAACAACTAGTGTATGTGTGTCCTATTAAAACCCCTTTGTATGAATGCAACGTTTGAAAATGGTTAAAGTCCAGCAAAAACATTTGACCTGGTTCTTTATAACCTTAGCTCTAGATACCAATATGTAACAACCCCTAATAGGGTCGCAGCGGAATAGTGTGTCTGCGAGCGTTACTTCATAGATCAATAGCACAAGTTATGAGAATGACCTCTAAAAGTGTCGTTTAAAAATATGATACATTGGATTTATTGAAATTGTTTGATACAAAGCACAACGGCTTAAATTGTTCAACATTTGATAACAAGTATTTTAGATCAAAACAAATATCCCTAGATGTAATGACTCCAAATCTTTTATGAATGACTCCCAAAAGAGTATCCCCTATGTATCCTTAGCTCCTGTGGCCTCATTGACCTAAGATAAATGCTTAAAACATCAACATAAAGTTTGTGATTCATAGGTTTATGTAATTATTAATGAGGACCGCATGATTCCCCCGTGATTATGCAAACTGTCACCTCACAAAATGGAATTACATTTCCAAAGTCATGACATGAAGCTCGAATGTATGATGCAATAAAATAATTGCCACATTGCGTGATGATTGTTCTAACCCTAAAAACATCCCAAATCCGACTTAGATTCTAACTATCGGTGGTTCACTCCACGACATCCATAAGAGCTACTCACTCGGATGTGGATGTCATTCACAAATTACATCAATTTATAACTTCGCGCTCACACAAAGTAATTGACAGTTCATGATAATGGGCACAGTGGGTTATCACTACTTAGGCAAACACGTAATCATGATAAAAAATACACCTGCGTCAATTTGTAAAAACAATGACGTTTCCTTACCTAAAAGTTATAAATCAATTGGATATAGTTAAAACATGGGGCTATGAACTCACCTTAGTAAGTAGTCTCCCTGTGAATGGTAATATACCATGCTATGGTAAGTGAAATCGCGCTTTTTTAACTGCTTCTTAGTCATACCTAAGTAAATATGGCCAGTCTTAGTCTACAAGTTTAGGCTAACGACTTCATGTATAAACTACAATAATTTGCTAATTTATATATATACTGTTATCACTTGTGTGGTGATGTACCCGTTTATTGTATTCGTTTTCCTCGTTTGCTCTTGGGAAGATGTACGACTATATACTTTTAAGTTTACACAGTGTTTAAGTATTAATAATAAATACTCCTATTTATTATTCGCGTGACTTTATTTATATAAGTACCCGTATTATACCACGACTAGTCCTATACTATGTGTGTTCATTTATATCACTTAATTATATAAGATACCCTTAGGTTTCCATTAGTGGCAAAAACAGTCCCTATGCTTAAATAGCAGAATATTTACCGTTTACACCCCTAAGTTTCCATGTTGCTACGTTTAGTCCCTCTATTTTACAAAAAATACATTTTAGGTTCTTATGAGTTCCAAACCCTTAAGTTCAGGAATGTTAAAAATAGTATTATTAATACACTAGCAGTCTAAATATTATGCTAGCAGTACTAACTATGCTAGCAGTACTAACTTTTGCTAGCAGTACTAACTTCTGCTAGCAGTACTAACTTCTTAAGCCTGACAGTTTTAACTTCTAACTTAGCTCATATCATACAACCCATCAGTGAGTTAACAAATTCGTTAGAGTTTGTTTCAGCTCGTGTTGGACATAAGACGCGGCTATGGTCTTGCTAACTTATTTCTACACATCCCAAACAACCCTAGTTCGCATATGTTATAGTGTACACATCCTTTATTGAGCAAGACTAGTTGTTAAGTATTATGATACGTGACATGAAAGTGTTTCCGTTTCCAAACGAGTTATCATACCTTTCGGCTAAATATTTTACGTGTGCATGTCATGTTTAAACGTTCAAGCTTATACACAAGATCTTTGTTACGTGCCTTATGGCTTCTAGTCCACCACCCAAGTCATACATGTAATGTATATTAAGACATGTACATAGGTTATGCCATGCTAGGCACGACCTACGTTTAATTTGTTTAACATATGATAACCTTGCCTTATGACATATGAATAAAACGTGAAACTTAAATATGAATGTATGCTAAGTAACTTACAAGGGTCCTAGCTTCTTGAACGTGTGAGTCGTGTAGTCATATGGAAACTCGACTTGTATACCCCAAGCCTTAGTTTAAACCGAATCTTTCTTGCTTTCAAACCCTTAAACGTATAACCTTAGCTTATAGATTACTAGATTATACCTTAGAACTCTTTGGTTGTGAGTTGTGGTGTCGTGTTTGTGGATTTATGTCTCGACTGTGGTGACCCGAACGAAGAGAGCAACAAGGATGGTTTTTGCTAGTGTGTCATTAAGTGTGTGAGTGTGTAAACACTCTTGGTTGTAAGCCTTCCTAGTTATAGAGAAAATATCTCTATACCACTTTCTAAAACCATGTCTCTTTTGCTAGAGAAGTGTAGTAGTTTAAGTACATGCTTAGGTGATTTTTAGGGTCGTTTAGGCTTGATTAAGTACAAGTATTAATGAATTGGGTGATGTACAAGATTATGCAAGATTTTCTATGTTGGTTTGTGTGGGTGACGATTTGCTAAAGGGCGTAAAAGTGGGTATTGGTTTGAGTATAGATAGGTATAGGTACTTCCGGGTACGCCTAAATATATTTTTATTGCGAAACGTAAACGTTTTACGTAGCCAGTAAAAATAAAATGTGAAAACTTATAAATTATACTCCAAATAATTATATGACACTTGTTTGACGTAAACTTTTATTTGTTTGATTTCCGTTTATGTTGAATGATGGTTTTAGTTTACGCGATTTAACTATGTGATTATAATTAAAAGGAAACGCGTAAAACTCTAAAAATAAATAGTGGTAATAATTGAGTCAGGAAATGACCTGAAAATGTGAAATGTTACAGTCTCCACCTGTTAGAAGAGCCTTGTCCTCAAGGCTCAAGTGGCAACACTTGATGAAGGTACGGGTTTAGTGAAGAGATGCGAATACTTCTTTTGAAATTGGTCTTCACGTTCCCATGTGAACTCAGGACCTCTCCTTAAGTTCCATCGAACCTTGACAATTAGGATACGACTTTGCTTTAACCGTTTGACCTCTCGATCCATGATCTCTACAGGTTCCTCCACTAAATAGAGCTTGTCATCCACATGGAGTCCTTCCAATGGAACGGCTAATGGTTCGTCAGAATAACATTTCTTAAGGTTGGATACATGAAACGTATTATGAACTCTGCTCAACTCTTAAGGAAGCTCAAGCTTGTAAGCAATGGATCCAACCTTTTCCAGTACTTTGAATGGTTTAACATATCTAGGGTTTAACTTCCTCGGTTTGCCAAAACGTACGACCCCTTTTCAATGTGAAACTTTGAGCATAACTTTATCCCCAACTTGGAAAAACTCCATCGCGGCTTACGCTTTACATTTGGCGTAACTCTTTTGTCGGTACGTGCTTCTCTGCATTCTTTGCTTGTTTTTTTAATCTATTGACTTCTAAGTTTTCTCCTAGACCTATTTTTGGACCGTGTGAGTTAACTTGTCCGACCACGGCCCAAGCAAAACAGTGTGAACGACACTTTCCGTCCGTTAAAGTTCCTCGAGGAGTGCAGGCCTTGATGCTACGCGTGATAATGCGGTTATAAGAAAAATTTCAACTAGTGGCAAATGTCTCACCCAAACATTTACCAAAAGTCGATTACACAAGCACGTAGTATTTCTCGAGAGGTTGGATAGTCCTCTCGATTTGTCATCAGTCTGAGGATGGTCACAGTACTCTCATATCCAAGTTAGTACCCAAAGCTTTCTGAAGTGATCTCCAGCAATTTGACGCGAATCTAGAGTCGTAATCATAAATGATTGAGACAAGTATTCTTTGCCTCGTGACTACCTCCTTTAGATGCATTCTCGCAAATTTCTCCATAGAATCAGTTTCTCTCATTGGAGTAAAGATTGCAGACTTGGTAAGTCGGTTAATCCAATCACCCAAATGGTGTCATAACCTTGCGAAGATTTAGGACGCTTTGTGTCAAAATCCATAGTGGTATTGTCCCACTTCCATTGAGGTATCTCGGGTTGTACCAACAATTCCGATGGTCTTTTGTGTTCGGCCTTGACCTTAGCACACGTCAAACATTTGCTAACTTAGGTGGCGATGTCGGCCTTTATATTGGGCAACCAATATAGTTTTTTCATGTCTAGGTACATCTTGTCATAACCCGGATGGATGGAGTATTTTGATTTATGGGACTCGTGCATGATCACAGTCCTCAAGTCACCATAACATGGCAACCAACTCCTGCCGTTTAAGCATAGTTCCGTCAGCGTGGGGTTCCAACTTTTCCTTCGGTATAAATTCCTTTTCCTTGATCATACACTACATTCTTCGTTTTGAGATGCTTTGTGGTTTATGTGCTGACTGGTTTGAGCATCCAAGATTTTTTTGGAAAGATCCAAACCAATAGTCATTACTAAGGCTCGGACTCTAAACGGTTTAATTCGCTCTTTCCTGCTCAAAGCATCATATTACTAGATTATACCTTAGAACTCTTTGGTTGTCAGTTGTGGTGTCGTGTTCGTGGATTTGTGTCTCGGCTGTGGTGACCCGAACGAAGAGAGCAACAAGGATGGTTTTTGCTAGTATGCCTTTAAGTGTGTGAGTGTGTAAACACTCTTGGTTGTAAGCCTTCCTATTTATAGAGAAATTATCTCTATACCACTTTCTAAAACCATGCCTCCTTCGCTAGAGAAGTGTAGTAGTTTAAGTACATGCTTAGGTGGTTTTTAGGGTAGTTTAGGCTTGATTAAGTACAAGTATTAATGAATTATGTGATGTACAAGAGTTTTGGCAAGTTTTTTTTCTATGTTGGTTGTTATGGGTTTGACGATTTGCTAAGGGAGGGAAAAACACAAGATACAATCTTGTGTAAGATTTGTTTAGTACATGTCTTATGTATTCCTATGTTTGTACAAGATTTAGTTAAGATTTGTGTGTAATACGCAATGGTCGTTGTGTCGTGTGATATGAAGAGAAACAAGACAAAGTGTGTTTGACTTTAAGGTTTCCTTAACCTTAAACTAACTAAACATATATCCTTAAACTAACTATGGTAAATTAGGGGTTAAGGGTACATGTTGTAAGAGCTTGTAAGATTTTGTAAGAGATCCTCCTAATCCCTATGACCCTTGGACGCCTAGGATTATGTTTAGGGTACTAACGATTTGAAAATTTCTAGTTATATGGGATAATGGTGTACTTAAGGTGGTTAATAACCATAGTATACAAGGTTTGTCTTCATGTAAGGTATTCAATATCATGTTCGTCCCTTGTAGGCTTAGTGACACAAAAACTGTATAATTTTTGTATTTAGGGTGTAAAAGTGGGTATTGGTTTGAGTATAGATAGGTATAGGTACTTCCGGGTACGCCTAAATATATTTTTATTGCGAAACGTAAACGTTTTACGTAGCCAATAAAAATAAAATGTGAAAACTTATAAGTTATACTCCAAATAATTATATGACACTTTTTTGACGTAAATTTTTATTTGTTTGATGTCCGTTTACGTTGAATGATGGTTTTTAGTTTACGAGATTTAACTATGTGATTATAATTAAAAGCGAACGCGTAAAACTCTAAAAATAAATAGTGGTAATAATTAAGTCGGGAAATAAACTAAAAATGTGAAATGTTACATCAAATCTCGGTGTAGTTTCACCATCTTCACGATCATAATAATTCCAGATAATTTCTTCGGTAATTTCTTCGTTCTTCGGTTTCACCAATAATTGTAACGGTAGTAAAATCACATGAGCTTTGACTACTAATATACATTCCCATTTGCAATGCGCAAATTTCCAACCGCACCAAAGATAGAAAATGACATAAGACTTGGGAAATACAAACTTTGCACTTTAAGCAACTAGCAACTGTAAATTAAACTTTAATCTAACAGGATAGGTTAAGGTGTAAGGGTGTAACGAAACAAATAGTTGGTGTAAATTCCTAAAGGATTGGCTCTACGGGTTGTTCTAGTGGATCATCACTCTAAATATGAGAGTGGAAGGGTTTAACGGGAGGTTAACTAACCGGTGTAGTTAGTTAATAAATAACATGCAAAGGCGATTTGGGTGTAATCCTAAAATTTACCAATTTAAACAAGTTACTCCAATTAAATCCATAATACTCATTATTGTGGTCTCGAATAGATATACCAAGCCAAGTTCTAAAGTCTACAACATCACCGGCACACTCATATTTTGTGAAATTTGGGTAAACATTTGGAAACGGAAAGGTTAAATCCTCACAATATCTAACAAGGGTTGTTGTGTGCGGGTTATGTAACATGTAATTTCACAAAAGTATGCTTGAAAAAATTTAAATTTGAGCATAAATTAAGCTTTTTATTGTGAAAATTAGGACAAGTGATCATTCTAATTCCATCCCCCACTTGAATTTTACAACGTCCTCGTTGTATAGATAAAACATGAAATACGAGAATTTAAAAAGAATTAGAATGAGAAACTCTCCTGATATTTGCTCGGTAGATTCTCCATGTTGCGTTTATGAGCAAGATTGTGTGTTGAAAAAGCGTCTGAATCCTAGCATGAACATCACACACAAAGAATTCCAAAAAATATGTATTCCACCAACTTTATTGATATTTCTTTCACGAGGTCCTACGTAAAATATAGGAAAAACAGGTGCATTCCTATCTTGGTACCTACGGTTAATTTAAACTAAACTAAAACAAACTAAATACTGGTCAAACTGTGGATACGGCGTATCAAGCTAATGAATACGGCGTATTCGCAGAACTGACAGCAATGTTTTTAAAGTGCATAAAAAGTAAAGACTGATAACGTCCAGACATTCAATACACCGTATGGGGTGGAACAGATATGCCGTATTGAAGTCTGGGAAGATAGACTCGATAACAAAATTAAATAACATTCTGGGTTGTCTCCCGAGAAGCACTTTTGTTTACAGTGAAGTCTTTAAGTTAGACTTTTCTTCAGCTTCCTTTTTACTCCAACTCATGCACGCTAATGTGCCCGCGTATGAGTCATTCTTCTATCTTCGCATTACGAATGTAATCGGGTCCTAGATTCAAAACTCCTTTGTAGAACCCCTTAAGCTTTTGGTATGCATGCGAGACTCCGTTCATCACATCCTTCTCACTCACCTTTAGTAATGGTGGGATCTTATTGCATTGCTCATTAGTATGGTGTTTAAACCTTGGATGTGATCGCATATTTGGTAAGTTATTTCATCATCACCTTTGTAAAGGGTAATCATTCCTTCGAACCATTTTGCTTTAATACCAACTTCTCTTAAGAATGGTTCGCCAAAAATAACATCGCCCATTCCTTCATCATGATAAGCATCCATATTTTCTAAAACTGCAAAATCAGCCATCACAAAAAAAGTTCCAACAAAGATAGGCACATTCATTAAAGCCCCTACAATGTTATTCTTATTGTACACCATCTTATTTTTCATTATTGAATTATGAATTTTTCTTGACATTAAGTTGACATACAATAGAGGGAAAAAGTTGGCGTGAGTAAATTCAAATCCTATCATGCATGAAAACTTTAAGTTGTGAGCGCAATCTATATGGATTTTCTTATCGTCGTCACAATAACTAGGGTAATCATCAATTCCTGTATCAAGATCATCATCCCTAGTTCTAAATTCCTCAATTACCTCACTTTTCTTGATGGTGGGCATCAAATCATCTCCTTGATTTCTCCTAAGCTTAAATGGTTCATTTAGATCATTCAATTTGTTAGGATTCTTGATTTGATGAGACAAAGTGAATAAAAGAATGAAACAAGATGGAAACAAGAAGGAAACAAGAAGGACCAAAATTGTCATCATGAAGTTCTACAAGATGTAGAAGAAAATAAAGATTTGGTCAAAATAAGATAAGAATGAATATTAATGAGAAGATAATTAATTGATTCTCTCATTAATATATTAATTAGTTTCCTTGTAAGCCTAGGACTCCTTATGCTATAAAAGGAGGTCCAGGCATTTAGAAAAATCAATCCAGTGCATAGTCGACTAATGAGAGTCGAATAGTAAAGTTGTGTGTGTGTACACCATAGTTAGTAGTTAGTTAGTAATAGACATATTATAGATGTCTATTTAGTTGTTAGTAGCCCCAAGTTATAGTTAGGGTAATAGGGAAATCGTTTGAATGAAAAACCTTGTTTGATAATATTGCTTTCTTATTATTCCGCTTTGCATTCAATATTATCTGTAAAACTAATCCTAGATGGGGTAATCGATTCTTCAAAAAGTGGTATCAGAGCCATGTGGCTCTTGATCTAGGATCTAAAAGGTTTGTTGATGTCGTGCTATAAAGGAAAAAGAAGGTATGCTTTTCTATTTTGGAAGTTATGGCCGATTTTGGTGATTTTAGGGTTTTTGCTACACTTTAAAAGTGTTGTCTTTATACTTAAAAAAAAGAAGAAAAAGACGACATGATTATCATTGATGCAAGTCGAGATGATGAAAACTAGGGGTTTTCATTAAATCCTAATATGGTCAAACAGTTTTGGTCGTGCATTGGTTTGCACGCTATTGATTTACAACAGGTTTGTAGCGTGGTTGTGAGCAGATTGATTTTGCTCTAATGGTGAAAGAAGGATTTGACATTCAGGCATGTACAACAGGTAAACAATGCAGCAGGTGATCACTATTAGTTAATAGCAGATTTGTTTATGGCGGCATAGATAAAGAAAGAAGGTAACGTGTTTGACTGCGTAAAATATGGAAGCAGTTATGATATGATACGTAATTATGGGAACAAGATTTAATATAATTTATAAATCCCTGATTTTTAGGGATTTTATGTTACTCTATATAAAGTTTCTTTGTGCTGCTCGATTGGTCAAAGGTATATTAATATTGCTATATATTCAAGGATATTACTTAGTGCTGTTAATAGTAGTTGTTGTTAGTGCTGCTATGTTGATACTTGATACTGATGGCCAAAAACATTAGTGCTGCCAAGATACACTTAATACTGCCAACAGATTATTAGTGCTGCTATATATCTTTGGATGGTTCATGTTAGTGCTGCTCATAAAAAATTAAAGTTGCTAGTACTAAAGTTTAAAGATAAGTTTATGCTGCTAAGTGTATATGTGTTAGTACTGCTAGGTGAAAGCAGGTACCACTGTTTGGTTGATTGGATGATTAGTACTGCTAGCATGCTTGATTTGGTTAGTACTGTTCGTTGGTTATTAGTGCTGCCAGGTTTGTGAGTTAATGCTGCTAGCTTTGTCCGATGTTAGACAACAGACGCGTTTGGATCTCGGATAGAACTATTTTTCTAAATAGTTTATTCTTATTGATTTTATGGCTCGTTTTTGGAGATTTATTGAAGATGTGATTACGAAGACAGTTGATTATCACTTATTTAATGTTGTAGTTGAGTTTCACAGATGCGTGTTCTTATCATATCTTAAAGTTGTGGTTGGCTTTAAAGATAACTTGTTCGTGCTTAATTGATGGTGACGAAGACTTGACAAATCTAGCAAAGGTGTGTGATTTTTCTTATGGTGCTCAATGATCACATTTGCTATCACTTAATATGTGTCTCATAGAAGATGAGGATTTTGTCAAGAGGTTGCGGTCTACTTATATTTCCCAGATTTATTTATAAGTTTGACGTCACGTGGTTAGTGCAAGACATAAGACACAAGTCTGGGTACACAAAAAGATGTAGACGTCTAGGATGTTGGTGTAGCCCCAAGGATCTTTGATCCCTGTTAGATTGTAACCGTTCTAGAGTTGATCATTTAGAATTAGGGCTTGGTGGAAACGTATGAATGGAAAACCTTGTTGAATATCTTTTTCTTATTCCGCTTTGTTTTTATAACGTATGAACATTGATATTATCCTATTGGATGATTACAAAAAGGGGAAGAAGATTACAGGTTTATTGATTTGTGGCTTATTATATGTGGTGACATGATATAAAGGAAGCTTGGAAGTTTTGGTTTCATTCAGGGAGATGATTACATCTCAACTTCAGGGGAAGCTTTGGCTTTATGATGAAGTTCGTACACGACTTTGTTTGTTTGGTCATCATCAAATAAGGGAAGATTGTTGGGATTCTAGATTTGATGAGACAAAATGAATAAAAGAATGAAACAAAAGGATCAAAGTCGTCATTATGAAACTCTACAAGCTGGTGGAGAAATATGAAGATTTGGTCAAATATTCTACAGGATAATGATTAGGAAACATATTAATGTGGTTTAATGTAATTTAAATAGTTTCCTTATCTATTGATTTACTTCCTTTGTAAGTCATGATCTCTCCCTATATAAAGAGATCATAGACATAGGTTTTACATATCCATCCATAGAAAACTAGAGCTCTCCCAATGAGAGTCTAGATAGTTAGATAGCAAGTCGACTGATGAGAGTCGAATAGTACACCATAGTTAGTTGGTGTAGCCCCAATATTAGATTATTATAGATTGTCTTAGTAGTAGTTAGTACCCAAAGTTATAGTTGGGGTAATAGGGAAATCATTTGAATGAAAAAACTTGTATGATAATATTGTTTTTCTATCAATTATTCCGTTGTGCTTCACTATATTTATCTGGTAAAACTATCCGTAGATGATTTAAAACGATTTCTCAACAAAATCGCAATCGACCGTGTCACTTGCTTAAAGTGCTTTTGTGACCACGTCAAGTACGTGTTAATCATTTCAAAAATTCATCATCATACCTGTTAATTTATTCTTCCTGGTACAAGTTTGGTTCATATAGAATCAGCTACATTGTTTCTTTCCTATTCGTCACAAGCTGATTCGTATAGATACGCAAAAGACACCTACCATGAGCTTGTTTGATGTTGGCTCAAGCAGGATTTCCATCTTCATTGTGATTACTTGAGTATCACTCTGATGTTATAAGGCAAAATCACAAGGATAATGCGTAGGACTCTTTATATATTTCTCGTTATTCACATTGTGTGAGATATCAAGCATAATTTTGACAAGTGTCCTAATGAGATTTATGAATGGTCTCTTTTGGCTCTAGACTCAATAGTGCACTTTGGTTTTAGGTGGATCGAAGGTCTGGTTACAGACTGCAACCTTTTCAATACCAACTAACTCGGAGTGAGAAAGTTGATAGAAATATGTGTAATCTCTGTAAGAAATGAAACATAAATCTTTTGAGAGATTCTGAGTGGCTAGGGAGGGTTATGCATTGCATCACTGGGTCCATGATGTCAGTCTTCAATGTCAGCAATCATCTTTGTGATTCTTGACAACAGATGTATTGACCCAGTTTCTACTAAGTGTAAGGAGGGCTTCTTTCTTTTCACCCTTTATCTTAACTTTTCTTTTTAATTCTTCAACCCCTTTAGCGCTTACTGAGACTTCATAACTAGTACCTTGTTGGGTTTGTTCTAGTACTAGCTCCATCTCAATCAGCACTTTTCCCTTATTCTCACTTTTACTCCTTTTAGCATACCTAAGGACTACTATACTATCTAGTGGAATATCCCTGGGTAGATCCCTCCAGTTTCTAGTTAGATCATGGAAAATGAAATTGATTCTAATCTTGAACACTTTTAAATCCATATAGTAAATTTAAATGGTCGGTCTTTGGTTCTTCCACAATTTATGCCATCAAGTAACTTATTGACTCCCACTTTATATGTGCATTGATTAATCTGATAGAGTTTTACTAATATATGGGGATAGCGTACTCATTGTGATTTAAATCACATTTTTATCATATATTTTAATCACATCTTCTCCCCTTATCAAAAATGTCAAATCTCTTGATATTTGATATTTTGGATATCAATTGATTTAAATATTCATGGTTTCAAGGAAAATTTATCCAATTATTAATCAAGCCAATTATATTAGGAAACAATTTTTAATGCTTCCCCCTCAAAATTATGAGGGTATCTATATGGTGTTTGATTATGTTAATTTGAAATAAAAATTGAATTTATATGAAATTCTTCGTCTCTCTCGTTGGCGAAATTCATACTCAAACATATTTATGCAATAACTTTTAAGTCTACACTACACATTTATATATTCACAAGAAATGTATACTGTACGAGGTTTTGACCTGAATGATGAGAACTTCATATGATCTGTATCATATGGTTTTTTGTAGCAGCCGTAGGTTCTTCCCCGTAGTCTCTCTTAAGAAGTTGTCTTAGCTTCCCCCTAAATCAGCAATCCTTTCTTGAGTAGATTCAAAAACTTTCTTGCAAGCCGCATCAAGCAGTCTGATGGTAAATTGCCCTATATCCAAAGGTCATAATTTCTTTTCTTAACTGTAACCCAAACTCAATTAAAGTCCTCGGATGTCCGCTTTTCTCTTATTATGATATAGTTGTTATAAATTGGAAACACACAAAGTTATACTAAGTCCCGGCATGTCAAATTTCATTCACTTCTAGTAGTTGAATGATAACCTCCTAAGTCAAAATACGTCCCAATGTACTCATTTCTCTTTGACAGAATATGCTATCTTAAGGAATCAGCATCTTATCAAACCTATCGTGTATTCTTTTGTCAAATAATTCAAATCTCTTTTAAAATAAAAAACAAGCTTAGTGATTAACCGTTTGAGGAAGCATTTCTTGAATCAATAACCAATATTCTCACTTTTAGAATAAATCTTCTTACAACACTTCCCCCTAGTATCTCAAATGATGCATACTTAAAAATAACAAGAAATCTCTTCCCCCATGTGGAATGTGGAAACACAGCTGATTTTACTTTCGCGGTTATGACATTTGTACTTCACCGGAATGACCTTAAATAAGATAGGGTATGAATTTCTATCACCATATTCTCATTTTCTTTCTTGTATATATATATCCTTCCCCCTTGCTGGTATCGATTACCTTTAAAATCAGTTAAGACCTAGGTAAGCAAATATACTAGAGATCTTTTCGTTCGAAGAATTGATAAGCTTAAATTATTGTTCGAGAAATCAACATTCAAGGCTCTTTAAACACTTATGAAAGTATTTCTTAAAGCAATTTACCCTAATGTTCTTTTATATAAATCTATGACGTGTGGCGATATTGATGAATGTAGTTTAAAGCTGAATTTTCTAAGTCTCAAATTGCAAAAAAGTCCATAAAGTTTTAAGGCAAATGACATCTCTTAAGCACTTGTAGTTAATATAGTTAATCACCTTTTAATTTTGATATCCTCATCATTATAATAAAATTTATCGTTTAATTTCGTGACTTATTTGAAAAAGACCGTTTTAAAGATTATTTGATGAATAAAATTTCTCCCTCAAATATTGACCCGTTTTCTATTTAAAAGAACTGTTGTCATGTTTGAGTGGTCGATATCTTTGGAAAATCTTTCTTGTGATTACTGAAATGAAAACACTGATTCATTGTGAAGACAAACTTTTTTCAAAATAAAAAATAAAGATTTTCTCTTATTTTGAGCAAAGAAAAGAAAATGCACTGGACACGTACTATTAATTTGTATATAGGAAGCACGGGTTGTATTGCAAAGTAAACACAAGCCTTTGCATGGTCATAAAGTAGACCATGCCCGAGAAAAAATTCCTATTATAAGGTCAAGTTTTCTTTTTGAAAATAATCGCTTTAATGTGATGAAGTCAGGTTACTATTCAGAAATTATAGAAGCTTTTTTTTGCATGTGTTCGAAAAACTTTTGAACTTCTGCTTGAATTTCATTAATATAGCCTGCGTATTCTTTATTACAATGACATTTCTAAGACCGTAAATGTATATCGAGTTCAGAACGGACACTGCCATTACTACCTATTTTTATATTTTTCTTATTTTTAATTTTTTTTTTTATTTGGTTTTGTGGGTTTTATTTGTTTTTTTATTTTGTTTTTATAAGGTTTTTGAAAATGAAAATCTTTTGGTTTTTTATGTTTTTAATATAGATACATATTATATACAGATATTTGAATTGGTACCACCACTATTTCTTCAGCTTTCCTTGCCAATTGATTTTAGGGTCTCCAGAGTTAAAACTTCGCATTCCTAGCTTGTTGATAAGAAATTCTATTATTTCTCTGCCAAGAGCTTTAGTAATGATGTCGCTAGCTGATATGCATTTTATTGGACAAAGTAAAGCTCTAATACTAAGTTCTCAATCTTGCTCTTTTAGGAAGTAGAATATTATGTAATATGTTTTGATCGAGAATGTTAAACATTGTTGCAGCATAAGGCAATATCGCTTTTGTTATCAAAAGTACATTGGAATTTTATTGAATCCAAGGCCATAGTCGGTAAGCTGTGATCTCATCCAAAGGACTTGAGCACAACAACCAGACAAGGTATTATACCCCCCCCCCCCCCCAGCTTCCGTTACTGGATATCGCAACGCTTTTCTGCTTTTGATGCCAGCTAACATGTCTGTCTCATAAATAATTTGCTACTTCCAGATGTCTTCGTCCTAGCTATTTGCAACCGCCTTATGTCAGCATCTGCATAAGCTGTTAGAGCAATAGAAGAATCCTTTTGGGATACCATAGTTCCCCTATTAAGGTTCCTTTAGGTATTTAAAGTTTCTTTGTACGCATGGTAAGGGCTTTTTGGTAGGCTTTGTAAGATTCCGGGCACACATGCATACAAACAATGTTTGTCTTGGTACTGGCTGTTAGATACATAAGGGGGCCAACCTTCCTCGATAGGTGTGTTCGGGTCAACGGACTTTCCCTTGTAGATCTTCATCCAGTTTGGATTTCTCCACCATGGGAGTATCCACGGGAAAAGGGTCACTAGATTCATAACCTAATTTTTCAATAGAATTCAAGAGCAGATTTTGACTGTGTTTGAAGATGCCTCTGGGACTTTGTGAAAATTTGTAGTCCCGAGAAAAATAATATTTTGCCCCATCATTCGACATTCCTTAAACTTTGACAATTTATTTTTGGAAAATTGATTCACATTAGTTCAGGTTGTAGTATACGCATAGTTTATATCATTAACATAGTTTGTACTAGGAGAATTTCTTTGCCTATTTTTGTCTTATGTATCATGAACCAATGTGGGATCCACGGGATTTCATTTCGAGAATTTCATGAAGAGAGTAGAAACTTCAACAATAGATCGTACCATGCGCGAGGAGCTTGTTTCAACCCATAGAGAGCCTTCTTATGCTGGTACATAGATTCAGTTAGTTTGATCCACAAACCCATTCGGGTGGCTGACATAAACTTCTTCGCGCAGAATGCCATTCAAGAATGCCGTCTTTACATCCATTTGGTAGACAATCATATTCATGTGAGCAGCAAATGCGAGGAATATTCGAATAGCGTCAAGTCTAGCCACTGGAGCAAAGGATTCCTCAAAATTAATTCCCTCTTCTTGACGGTAACCACGAGTAACCAAGCGAGCCTTGTTCTTCAGAAGAATTCATCCGTTTTTCATAAGTTTCACCTTATAAATCCATTTTAAAGTAAAATGAATAACACATTTATCTGGATAAATTGGAAACGAGTTCTCAGACTTCAATGACGTTTATATTTATTGTTAAAACTCCTCTGGGAATTGGTCCATTGCTTCAAAAATCCCAAAACCCTTTAGGGCATTTGGTGGAAAGTTTAATGGCGTCTAAGGTCCATTAGGTGGGTGTTGAATCGGGTCATTATTTAACAATTTTTCAATCAAGCAAATATCTCCCTCTAGATCACAATCGGCATAATCAATTTCTCCCCCCCCCGCCCCCTCCCCCCCTCCGCACTACCCCTCCCCCCCTGCCCTCCCGCAACCCCCCCGCTCCCCTCTCCTCGCCCTCCGCCCCCCCCTACTCTAAGCCCTCTATTTTCTTCCAAAATGAAGTCACTTTCCTCGAACAGAGTGAAGGAAAGAAAAGAGTTGGAAATAATTAGGCTCAAAAGTATGGTGGTGATTGCCACCCGAAGAATTATTAGAAAAACCTAACACTTCTTGAGCATACTCCTCACTAGCAACATCAATGATGTCAATTCGGTTTACCGACATATCATTATATGTAGAGGAGTATCTCAAAGTTTGATCAAGATTAAAAGTTACGGCTTCGTCATTAACCCGAAGGGTTATTTCTTCTCCATAAACATTAATTAAAGCTTACGACGGTTCAAGATGGATCTCTAAGTATGAGGGGAAAACTCGAGGATCGCTTTCAAAATCAACAACAACAAAGTCGGTAGGAAAGTGAAACTTCCCTAGTTTGACAAAGACGTCTTCGGCGACTCCCTTTGGTCGAGTAATGGATCGATCCGCTAACTCGAGAGTCATTCGAGTAGGGGTAAGTTCAGGTAAGGAAAACTTTTTCCAAATGGAAAGAGGCATAATATTTATGCTCGTGCCAAGATCGGCCAAGGCGTAACATACATCCATTCCCAGAAAATCACATGGTATAAGAAACTTGCCAGGATCTCTAGATTTCGAAAAGCTTTTTAAGGAGCATCGCCAAACAATTCTCATTCAACGGTATCTTAGCTAATTCAAACAACTTATCCTTATTCATGAACAAATTCTTAATCGTATGGGAAAATCATGGCATCAAAAGTAAAGCGTTCACGAAGCTAATGTCGAAGCGTAAATCTTGAAAGATTTGAAAGATTTTCTCCATTTGATTTGAAGCTTTTTCACAGAACTTTTGATCATTAAGTCTCGAAGGATATGGAATATTAGGCTTAGATAAAGTCTTCAGAACATCGGGTTCCGGAATCAGAATGGGGTTAACCGAAGGTTGGATGTGAGCGGTACTTCCTTGGAAATTAGTTTGCTCCTTATCCGTTGTCTCCTCGGTTTCTCGTTCCACTACCTTTTTGGGAGAAGGATTAGTAGGAATCGAAGGTCCCTCATAAGCAACAACACTTCGAGTAGTGATTGCTTTCATCTCGCCATTCGGGTTAGGTGAATGTATTACTCGGAAGAGTACCTAAAGTTGAGGCTTAGTTTTGAAAAAATCCACTTAACATATTTTGCAAATTATTTTGAAAAGCATTTTGTTGATTCATCAAGGCGGTTTGTTGAGTCTTCATTATATTTTGAATTTCATTATTAAAGTCTCCTTTCAACGAGTTGATTTAATTTTGCATGTTTCTCATCATTTGGTCATTAGATTTCATATAATTTGAAAACTCATTTGGAACTCCTTGTTGAACTTGATTATTAGGAACTTGAAAAGGTTGGTTTTGAAATCCTTGATTTTGAAAATTTAGAGCATGATTATTTGAAACTTGAAAACCTTGATTACCATGAAAAATATTTCCCCGATTAAAATTATTCCCTTGACCTTGATTTTGATTAAACCTATTTTGACCATTGTTTTGCACCGGAGCAAACTTGGGTGGCGCCATGTGGTTACTAACACGGTTTGGAGGGGCTACTTGATTGTAAGCACCCGTTGCCGCATAAACACTCGATTGATTGCTATCGGTATTAGGACAATTGTAATAAGCATGAGCACCACCACAAGTGACACATATTTCCTCAACCGCTTTAACCGTAGCGGGAGTGACAACTTTCTTAGTAACAATCTCAACTAAGGTCGAAATTTGGTCCGCAAGCTTATCAATTCTCTCATCCGTCTTAGAAGAACTTTCCCTAGAAGTCGAATTCACCCTAGAAACATTCGGTTTGTTTCGTGAATAACAAACTTTTGATTTATTCTCAATTATATTCAAGGCCTCTCTAGTAGTCTTACTCAAAAGATTTCCACCCGCCGCGGCATTTAAGGAGTCTTGATCATTATCATTTAAACCATTATAGAAGTGGTATTTTTGGGTTAACTCCAAAGTAGTGGTGGGGACATGCTCTAAGCATTTCCTTAAATCGTTCCCATGCTTCACTAAATGTCTCATCGAATTTTTGGGTAAAACGAGAGATTTCATTTTTTAAGTGAGTGGTCTTCGAGGGAGGGAAAAATTGATTCACGAATTTGGTTACGAGATCCTCCCAAGTCAAGATAGAATTAGGAGGTTCTTTATCGTACCAAATCCTAGCGTTCCCCTCGAGGGAATATGGAAACATCATGAGTTTAATCACATCGTTCGGTACATCCCATAATTTCAAGTCGAGGTAATCCTTTTGAAATTGTTAATATAAGTATGGGGATTGTCCCTCTCAAAACCATGAAACGGGCTAGCTTGGACTAATTGTAGCAAATTCGTCTTAATCTCAAAATGGTCCGCATTAATTTCCGGTATGACGATAGCTTCTCCATACCCTTCCGTGGGTTCTTGGAGTAGCTCTTCCATTGTTCGATTATCCGCCATTGGTGCAACTTCAACGATAGTATAAAGCTCGGGTTCGACAACATTTGGAGCACGTCTTCTATTTTGACGTCTTGGAATGGTTACGGGTGAATTATTTGGATAATTGGAATTTCTAGTGCGCATGCACTACACAAACAAACGAGAAAAGGAAATATATACACAAAAATATTTTTGTTTCACCGAATAATCAACAAACTTAGGGTAACTCCCTTAAATGAAACTTGCAAAATCTTATTTCACAAAAGAGGTGTGCCTTTTTCGTAAGTGACACAAGACGGTTACTTTTTTGAATCTTTGGATTGGGGGAACTTATTAATGGATATTCACAAATTCTCTAGTAAGAGAATTAGATTGCTTGTGTATTTTAGTATTTAAGAGAACAAAATAAAAATCAAAAAATCCGGAAGAACAAATATTTTTGTATTTTTTTTCTATTTATTTATTAACTTCTACATATAGTAAAAAGAAAAAGAAAAATATTTTTTACTTTTTATTTTATTATTTTTTTTAATTTTTTTTATTTTTTCAAAAGACGTAACTTTCGAAGACGAAAGGTTCTTCAAATCACGATCGACAAATTCAAACGAGAGAATCTTAACACAAATTCCCCGGCAACGGCGCCAAAAATTTGATACGGCTCAAATTATATACGTGTTAATATCAAAGTATTGAAATTCTAAAATTACCCTTGAGGACAAAGGTAATTGAGAAAATCTCACAATAATATCGTACGTTTAACCGGTAAGTGTTCACCGGGTCGTTTATACCCCAAGAATTATGAAATTGAGACTCGTTTTAATTTGGACAACGATTTGAATTGGTTTCTAAGTTTATTGAAATGATTTTCTATTTCTACAATAAAAAGCACATAAAACAAGCAAAAGAAAGTAAGCAACTAATCAATTAAGCAATTAAAAATTAAAAACATTAACGGAAATAAGAGAAAAATCAAATTAAAGACCTTTGAACGCAAATTTAAACTAATCCCTACTAGTGAGCAATTAAAGGCACATTAAAATCAATTACAAGAAAAATGCACAAAAATGTTAACGGGAATTTAAGAAAACACGACTAACAAGCAAGTATACTAAATTTAAGTCCTACGGAAGCAAAACTAATTCCTAAATCTAGAAGATGATAAAAGAAAATTTTCTAAAAAAGAATTTTATTTTTTTGATTATTTTCCTATTTTTTAAAGTTTTTAATAAAAGTAAAATGATTAAAAATACAAAATTAACCCTAAAAATTCTAGGAAAATTGCTGAAAGGGTATAAAAGTGTAACTGATTTTATAAAAATATTAACTCAAATTAAGCTGACAAAATAAGTCCTATAAGCCTTGAAATAAGCTACGGCTTTTTATTTAGAAAAAGAACTCAAACTGTATATAAAAGATTAATGGTGGACTATCATAACAGATAGCCCTGGTCTGGTGCGATGGTTAAAGAGTGTGTATATTGGGACGTTGGGTGTGAAAGGATAGGTCACAGGTTCGAACCTGTGGCTTGTTCTTTTCGAAATTTTTTTTTATTTTTCAAAACTTTTTGAATCAAACTTATAAAGCAGCAGAAAACTAACACTTTTTGCTAAAAAAACTTTTTATAAGAACTACTCAATAAGATGGAAAAGAGCTAAAAAAACAGACTGACAACACTTAACTCTTTTTAGCTTTTTAATAAAACTTGAGAAAACTATTAAGCTAAAATAAGCTCAAGCTTGAGCAAATTAAACAAAACTACGCTATAACTGACCTAATAAGTAAGTGCAAACAAGACTTAAGCAAAAATTACAAGCCACAAGCTGGAAATCCAATAAGCACTTTTTGCATAAGACTAATTTCAAAACAGACAAACTAGGAACTTTGAGCTTATTTTTCAGCAATTAAACAGATCCTTATGGACATAAGACGTACTCCACTAGAAAGCTTAAACTATAAGCTACTTAAAACAGTAATCAAAAGGTAATTTGAAATTCAATTAAGCCTAGAAAAAGTTAGATGAAAAAGCTGACTACACTATTTTTTTTTTGTTTTTCAAAGTTCTGATCAAAGACAAAATGCTAATTTGGATATTAAAAAAGATACTAAAATAAGTAATAATTTTCTTCAAATAAGTCCTACAGATCAAATTTTAGCTCAATTACTTGTGCACTAAGTTTGAAGATCTAAAACTAACTACTACTATCTGAATTTTGAGATTGAAAAAGGCTGTTTGGCTGTTTTACCCTACTGGTGCAATTGACACATATATGACCAAATCTTAAAAACAAATATTGCAAACCTTTAAAACTTGTTTCATTAACTTATAATAACAAAAACTAAAGCAAATAAAGCAATAAGAATAACTAGAAACAAATTTAAACTAAAAGTCCTAAATGACCTGAGCTAATGAACTCAAATTCTTGAAATCTACACACAAACCTACTGAATCATGATAAAACCTATAAAAAAACTTAAATCCTTACTATATATACTTCAAAATGAGGTTGGAAATTGATTTAAAGAACCAAAAGGTTATGGACAGTATTAACTCAAGTTAGTACTGCCAAATACCAAACACTCCTTGAAATTATTCAATCTCATTTTTAGCTTATGATATTAAGAATTAGGTCTTATACTTCAAATACCATATATCAATAAGCTTATAACAGACCTAATGAACAGATTTAAACAACTTAATAAGCAGAAATTATAAGCTATAAGCTAATGCTACTATTTTTGGTATTTTGACACTGTTTTAGATTAAAGACATGAAAACTAAGATTTAAGCTATCAAGTAAACACAAATAGCATCAAACAACATTATTCAGTAGAATTAAGCTAATCTAAACAATTATAAGCAGAAAATAAGTAGTATTAAGCTAGATTGCAGAATTAAAGCCTTAAAAGGAAAAATAAAACTTACAAAAGCCTTTGCTTAAACAAGGCTTGATAAATGCTCCAAGAGCTGATCAACAAAGCTCCAGCTTATCTAATGATAAGCTGGTAAGGTCTGGAAGCCCTTCCATAACTGGCTTCCCTTCCATTAAAAAGTTAAGGTAATTTAAGGAGTGGATTTAAGTATTTAATAAGCTCGGTTAAGCTTTTGTAAGCTTAACTGAGTGTAAACAAGCTAGAGTAGTATGAGTAGCTTAAGATAGCTTATATGGAGCTTATGATGATTTTTAAACCATAATTGCTTAACATATGAAAAACTGAATTCGACAAGATCTAAGATAAAACTAAACTTTTATTAAAACTTTTAAGCTGATTACAATACTTGGAAAGAAATTACATGAAAATTAAAGAACATAAGCTAAAAATTATAGGCTAAAACTGAATTAAGCTACTCCCTATTCTACTTGCTAAAAAAAACTCTCCCTTGTGAGTGAGAGTAAGGCTCCTTTTATAGGCCAAGAGGGAAGTTTCTAGGCTGATACACGCTCCTCTTGCTTTAATCATGACCTTCCATTTCTAACCAATCATTACCCTTTGATCTTTAGGCGTTGGATTGAATAGAGACACACGGATTGCCAGCGTGGCAATCCCAACTTCTTGGAGCTTTGTGCTTATTTTACACTGATTTTAGTGTAAATTTCCTCATTTTGGTATGTTTGTTTGATGTATGCGTGGCATACCTTGTGTTAGAGAGTGTAAGACTTGGCTAATAACAATCAAGGGTGACGTTTCTTATTGCTGATGTGGAGCTTGGCACTCGAATCTTTGTTGCGATGCTTCTAGAAGAGTTAATTACACTTTGATAGAGTTAATTTTGAGCAGGGTTGTAAAACCCTAAATTTGAACAGTGTAAATTACCAAAATGCCCTAATGTCAGAAAATTAAATAAATGCATTGAATAAAATTCAATAAATGTTATTAATTTTAAGTACATCATGTGACAGTATGGAAATTTATATAAGATTAAAATATCTTAGATTATGCAAGAAACTAATTTTTATTAGAGTATATGTATTTTGACGAAATAATATAAGTTAATTCTTATATTATACAATTAAATATTAATAAAATAGGGAAATTAATAAAATATTTTTGGTTAAAATTTAAAAACTTGATTTTCATCCCTTGATATACCAAAATCTTGGAATTTTATTGTGTATATCTTTTTATATACAATTTACATTTGTAAACTTCTTAAAAACCATTCCGATAACCTAAATAATTTAGTGTTGCGGTACAACATTTTTATAACAGCAAGGACGATATTTTTTTTAGGGTTCTTGGAGTTACAAGGGAGCTTTTTTTTTTTTTTTTTTTTTTTTTTGTTTTTTTTTTTTCTTTTTTTTTTTTTTTTTTTTAAACAATTATTGGTTCATTGGTTTTTTGAGCGTGGTTTGATTGTTATGGTGTTCTTTTGAATTCAAAATACCTGGCGAACTCAATTATTAATAAAAATCTCATAATTATTCAAGGTTATTTTTCTAAAACTAGATTTTTTTACCATTATATAGATCTGATATGTTCATGAGAAAAATTACCATGCACGTTATTTTGATTTATTAAGCTTAAACATGATCTAAACCCTAAATAATTGTAAGAATTGTATTCGGCTCTAAATAAATTTATACTTTCAATTTTATAATTTTTATGACTTGTATATATCATGTATGAACCAGATAAATTGTTAGAAATTTTTTTATAAAAGGTTTAGATAATTATTGTGGAATTTCTAATTCTTGCCGATTTTGAATTATGAAAGAAATGAAGAAATAAATTGGAAAAAGAATTAGGGTTAGGGTTTTTATATTTTCCCAGGTCCAATGCATGCTAATGAATGTATAAAAATTATGAAATTATTGGGGGAAATTTTAATTAGGGTTTTGTGCATTTATTGGTTACCCGATTTGTGTTTTAAAAGTATAAGGTGGTGTTTTGTAATTTCTGAAACTTTGGGGCTGATTATGGCATGTTAATATAATGTATAGATTCTGTGAAAAATAAGTAGAAGGGTATAAATTGTCATTTGATAATTGTTATGGGTTAAACATGATTAATTATATATATATATATTAATTCGAATTGTATTTAAAACTGAGGGACTAAAAGTTGTAAATTATGAAAAGTACCAAGGTATGATCAGTAATAAAGTATTAACGTATGAAAAATAATATTTGATTATTATAAGGGCTCTTGTGTTGCAATAAATGGATTATTAAAGAGTATGTTTAATTAATTTAATAACTAAAAAGGTTTAATTACGTGAATTATGTAGATTCAAGAATTTTGATTGTAATTACAGAAATGTAACCTGCTAATTATAGAAAACTTACTATTCTATAGAAACCTGTTTTAAATTAGAAATACTTAAAAATAGAAAGTTACTAAAAATAGAAAGTTGCCTAAAAAATAGGAAGTTGCTAAAAATGGAAAGTAACCTTAATCATGAACAAGTAACTTATATATGTCCTTTAACATGTAGATCGCATTAAGCAGGAGTAGCTTCCATCTTCTTATCCATCTCTTTCCGTTACTGCTGGACATAAGGTACGGATATTCCGTCCTTTCAGTAAGGACATTCTTTCTTTTCATGATTCATCCCCAGAACTGCTATGCTTCCCCATTTTATGTCTTTTGCCATGATCCCTTTACATGTGATTTCATGACTTATTCTAAGTGCCCGATGCATTTATATACGCATGACCACTGATTTACATGCTTTACCACCAGTCATGGAGGTACCAAGACAGTGACCACATGAGGCCACCTGTTGTCACGACTCTTTCGAGTTGATGATGTGATTTCACGCGCATCCCCTTTTTTGTTACCAGATTATATTTCATGTTTGGCCATTATTTTTCAGGGGCCGTATGGGAGCATCCTAGTTTGCATGTTTCAACGTTTCATGGTGATGGGTTGGTGTTGCCTCTACATCCCATCACATTGGAGCTGATCCTCCAACCCACTATTATAATAAGAGGTACCCCTCTATTACATGTTGAGGCAGCCCCTCTATTATATGCATGTATTCACGACATTATTATTATGACATGTATGGTTATATGAGCTCGTGGGCATTCCTTATTATTTATGTTTATACTATCCATGATATCTCATGACATCTTGACTTTCCGTTACCATGTGTTTTACATGTTTATATAAAAAAATTCCTTATTTACTTCATAGACGTATTCTCCAGGTTTACCATGAACACTCATGATCTTTCCGCGCTTTATACTTATATCAGGATTCATACTTATTACATTACATTGTTTTATATCGTTCACTGAGCGTTATGCTCATGCGTTATTTCTTTCTCTTTCTTATACGGCAGGTATCTAGAGGGAATTGGGCATGAGAGAGGAGAGTGGCTTATGAAGTGGGACCCATTTAGCTTCCTTTCTTTTTATCGCAGACATTTTGTGATGTGTTATACTTATTCGGGGACACATGCTTTCGTTCTTTGACTTCTTTTACGTTATTCTTGATGAATCTCATAATGGGAGCGATGTTTGATTCGGCTTTCCACCTTGTTCTATGTTATCATTTATGACTTTATGCCTTTATTATGCTTTGATATGACACTATGATTATGACGTTTCGGCCTACTCTCCGGAGCGGGTTTGGGTCGTTACAATTATGTTGCAGGAGCCAGGTTTTCGACTGTAGGCTTTAAAACTTGAGCCTGTGAGGATTGGGTAGAACATTAGTTCCTTCAAGAATCGATCGTTTATTCTCTTGTCGCGTTATTGACCTTTTAACCGTTTAATCATTAAACCCTTTTTGCAAATGTCAGATGGTGAACACTCGTACCGATGCTGAACTCGCTGCGGCCGTTCAGGCAGCCGTGGATGCCATGCTCCCACAGATTCGCGAGCAGGTTCGCGAAGAATACCGCGCTGGTGCTTCGGGTAGTAATCCTCCACCAGTCACTATTCATACTTGGCTTGAGCGCTTCAATAAGCAGAAACCCCATTCGTTCGAGAGGCAGTAAACCCATGTGTTGTGAGAATTGGATCTCCCATATGGAGAAGATCTTTCGACGTGATGGATTGTAATGATGCTTTTAAGACCAGATTGGCTGTGTATAAGTTCGAGGGTGACACGTTGGCTTGGTGGAATGCCTATAAGCAGGCCAAAGGAGGAGATGCGTGGGGTCCTTACTTTGACTTGGGCAGCTTTCAAAGAGCTGTTCTTTCTTCAGTTTTTCCCTCGAGCTGAACAAGAGCGCTTGAAGAGGAAGTACCATTCCATCCACCAAAGGGCTGAGTACATGCAGCGTTTCCTCCGCCTAGCTGGTTTTCTTGGACAGGCTGCTGGCACTGCAGAAGAACAGGCAAAGAACTTTCGTTGGTCAGGTTGCGGATGCTGCACGCAACTTAGAGATCCTTCGTGACCGGGATGACTATGATAGGTCCGAACGTTCAGACAAGAGGTAAACTTTCTGTAATCAAGTTTTGCGACCTTATTCTATGTTTTACCTCCTTATCCTTATAATATGTACCGTTCAACTATTCTCCAGGCATAAGAGTGGAGACCGATATCAGTCGGCCACTCAGCAGAATAGTTACCGGGGTCATGATCAGAAAAATGACCGTCAAGGGTCTGACAGGCAGGGCGGTAGTGGTAACTACCGCAACAACAACAACAACAACAACAACAACAACAACAACAACAACCACAACAACAATAACAACTACTCTCGTGACAACAACAGGAATTCTGGTGATGGACGCGACCAAAGGAGCAGAGGTCAGCAATCCCACCGATCTACCAAC